>JADRCD010238391.1:0-12003 GCA_019843815.1 Montemys delectorum
CCAAGGTTCACATAGAACTAACTACTCAATGCCTCTGTTTCATCCCAGCCCCACTGAGCCCCTCTCCTTCCCTAATCTTCAGGAGCATGCCTCTTCCTAACTCAGAGCAACCCCTTTACTCAACTGTGGGATAGATTTTTACAGAAATAATACTTAACTTCTTTTCTTAGAACCGAGTTGATAAGGACGAGAATGTTTTTCTTGTCCCTTAGAAAAAATAGGAATCAAATAAAAGCAGTAATTTTCTGTATAACTAAATCAGACAGTTTATCCCCCAGGCTATCGATACAGGAGAATCTGGAGGAGAAAAAAATGTTAGAAAATATCTTCAGCGGGGTAACTTGCAGTGAATAAGACAACAACATATTCCAATGGATACCTGAAATTAATTCAATATTTCATGTAAGGGCAGAAGAGTTCAAAGCAAATGTGGTCCCCAGGTCCCGAAATGAAACTCTAACAATTTCCTCTTCCTTTACTGCAGGAAGCACTTCACTGTGGAGTTATTGTTATTGCCTTACTGTTGTTTATTTATTTTTTATAAAAGAATACTTGATGATGTGTGTGTTATTTCTTCTCAAACCTGTGGGTTAAGAGTCTCAGAGATACACAAGGCATTAGAACTTCCCTCAGCATCTTTTTAGAAATTGAAATTGAAAAGTATTTCAGTGATCGAAACAGATAATGCCAAGTGATCTACCAGAATCATAATTTATGTTGAGAAAAATTCTTTGGGTAGTCAGTCAGCCACATGAGGGGTCATGACAGATATAGTATATATAGCATGACAGAAAGAGACTTGAGCTTTGGGACTTCAGGGCAGTGGCGACTGACTTTGGAACAGTGGTTGGACAGGTCATGAGAAAGATAAAGACACCTTTCTGCTTCTTCCTGCTTCTTGCATATCATCTACAGTATATAGACCACACTGGGTCCCTAGACTATGACTAGTGATGTCTTGACTCAGGGCCTCTATGTTTGGATGTATCCCAGAGTATACATGGCTGGCTCTTTTATACCCTTCAGGTCAAGCTGGCATTTCACAGAGGCTTCTCAGCTGCTCCCTGCTTCAGTGATGTTTAATTTATAGCATTGTTCCATTTTGAATTATGGTTACTTATCTGTTGATTTTCATTCCTCCTTCCCCAACCTGGTATCCCTAGCATATGCCAGCTCTCGCTGTGTCTGATATATACAAACAAATAAACCAACAGATGGACGTTCTGGAAGTGCTTCCTGAGGGCTTAGCTGAGTGTAGCTGTGGTAATGAGAAGCTCTGGACTTAGTGACTTGCTGAACTCCAAGTTGATTTTTCCATGAGCGAGAAGTCCACTCAGTGATGGCTGAAGGGCCATGTAGAGATTGAAGGCAAACTCTTTCCTCTGTTTCCTTCATTCATGGTTCCAGACTGTCAGAGGGCTGGCCAATTTAATGCTGTGCTTCCTGCAGACACTGATGTCTAGCAATGGGGAAGGGAAGAGAGGGTACTTTGGACTGAGTAGGCAGTTTTGGGTCCCAGGCCTGGAACTAACGTTTATCACTCTGCTCTACTATTCTATTTTTTTTTTTTCCTTTTGAGGCTGGGTAAAGTAAACATGACCATGCTAGATTCAAAGGTGACTAAAAAGGTGGACACCTGCTCTCCAGTGACTGCTTCACGCAGCAGAGAGTGGCCACCTACACTATTACCTGAGGAGCTCTGTGAGAACAGAGCCTGGCTCTTTTTATTAACCTGAGCTGAGGGTCTATCATGGTAAATATCTGAATGAATAAACCAATCACCTCTTGGTCCCTAAATTGTGTTGGAGGCACCAGTTCAGATGTGAAATTTAAAGCAGAGTGAAGACAAAGTAGGAACTGCACAAAGACTTAAAACCATCAAGGAGATTCCCCCCTCCTGTCTGTCTGTCTGTCTGTCTGTCTGTCTGCCTGCCTGCCTGCCTGCCTGTCTGTCTGTAAGTGCATGTATGTGTACAGAGGTACATGTGTACAGGGGTTCATATGCACATGTGTGTATTGTATGTGGATGTCAGAGGACAATCTTGGGTGTTGTTTCTCAGGTGCTGTCCTCTTTTGTTCTCTTATCTTCAGAGAGCTCACTAAGCAGGCCAAGCTTTTTGGCCAGTGGGGTGCAAGGCCCTACCCATCTCTGGTTCCCAGCAGTAGAATTACAGCATGTGCTACCACTTCAGAATGCAATCTCCCTTTCTTCTCATTTCTTCCCAGAGACAGAAGGTGAATCATTAGTCTGCTTTTCCTTTGATCGCATATTCTGTTCTACTGAGTATGTCCCATGGAAACAGAGATGCAAACTGAGCCACTAGCATGTCGGAGACTGTCACAGCTCTCCAAGTAGGAAGGCCTTGGGTTGAGATTGCTCACTGGAGTCCTCCTCACACCCTCTACTGAAGCTTTGGTTCTTTGGTGGACTTTGGCCTTGTGTCTTATCACAGGGCATTCGTTTATAGAGGACAGGCTCATAATGCTTGTCCTAAAGAGGCTGATATTGTAAGAGGGACTATGTTGGTTGAGCTTTTACCTGGATAGAGCAGGATTGTGGGCAACATTTGTTCTAGGAGACTGAGTTGTTTTGATTATTGGACCTATTTTAGAAAGTTTGTGTTTCTTTTGGAAGAGAATATCAGATAACATTTGGGAAAATTCCTGTGTGTGCACCAATGTGTGCATATGCACATGTATGTGTGTGTGTGTGTGTGTGTGTGTGTGTGCGTGTGTGTGTGTGTGTATCCTTGTTCCTGATGCTCAGGACACAGATAAGGGAGAAAAGCATTTCCCACAGCATGTATCAACTTTTCATTTGGGTCCTTGGCCATGACAGATGGATGTTGCTTGGCTCTTTCTGTTTCCTTTTAAGTCAACCATGTGCAAGCCGTCACTATATTCTACTATTTACTGAGTGCTTGCACCCATTGAGCTGTGGGAACCTTTTGAAAACTGAGTGTTATGTGAAGGTGTTATGGGCCAAGATACAAACCTGCCAGATGATGTCATCATTACTTTTAATTTTCATCATTTTATCCTTTTTTTTTTTTTTTGTCATCACAAGACCTCCAAAGATAACCCAAGCAGGTGCAATACTGTGATATGTGCTGGAGTCTTGGGTGATGGCTGGACACAGGGACTAGGTAAACTACATGGTGGATAACTTTATCTTTTTGTCTTTTTTTGTGTATAGAGATGCTGCTGGTTGTGCTCTGTATGAAATATGACAACAGGGAAGGTCTCTTCTCTGTGACATGTATTTCAAAGGGACTTTATTCTGATTTGGTCCCTTCCCCAAGAGTTTAGTTACTCATGGTGCTGTAACAAATTATCAGTTTAGGAGATAATATCTTTAGTTAATAGCATTCTGTCCCTGTTCTCCCAAGTCCATACATACCCCAAACCCACCCATTCCATTTTCACATCCCACAAAGACATCTCATCTGGCATAAGCTCCAAATTCTGATGTTCAAAGTCTCACCTATTAATAAGTAGCAACCGGTTGCATCAGATATATGCAATAGCATTTGAGCCACTGTGAGACAAACTCCTAGAACATCTGCCTATTTGAGCAAGTTCTAAAGCCCTCTAAAGGGGACTCCATGAGCAGTATCTCACTTCTCACTCTCTACTTCTAGACTGATGGCTTAAACAGAAAAGACTTACCCAGTTCTGGAGGCTTGAATTTCAACGTCAGAGAATGGCAGGCCTACATCAAGGGAGACTTACCTTCTCACTGCAGAAGGGCATCTTTCTCATGAGAGATTAAAAGAGATCACGTCTTTTGGATCTCTTCATAAGAGGAGGGCTCTGATCTGATTGAACAGACCCTGTCTTCTTGCTCTAATATCAAAGACCCACATTATTTAGATTAGGCTTACACACATTGATGTCAAGGATAGATGTTCAGTTCACAGAGCACACTGAAAGGGCATCCTCTTCCATCATACACCAATGAATGTTTAACTCAAGCTCCTTCATATACAACTTTGGGCCAAATTCAAGCCCGCCTGATTGCACGAGTGTTCTTATTCACTGAGCCAGCTCTCTAGCCACTGCTATGGCACAGTCTTATCCGTATATTTTTTATTTCCTTAGGTATCATCTAGGAGAGTATGTTCATGGTAACTTGAGTGGCAAACTGTTTTCTAAAGGGACTGAGACAGCTCATAGGGAAGTGTGAGAAAGTTCTGTTAACCAGCATCTTCACCAATAGTCATTAATTTTTATCATCCTATTATATATGTGGTAGTACATGGTAGTGAATTTTGTTCATGACATGAATATTTCTTGATAATAATGAAATGTGGTCACATGTTCACACTTACTTATCCATTTAGGTATAGTATTTTATCATTTCCCCTTTTTAGTATGTATATATGTATGTATGTATGTATGTATGTATGTATGTATTTCTGTTTTGCCTGTCCTCTACTGATCTCTATCTCTACACCATCTCTACCTCTCTCTTTATCTCTATTTCTATCTTTCAAGAGAGAGTTTATAAACATTAGTTGTATTTTGCTCCTTGTGTAAGCAATCCATTTTCTTTTTACCTCTGTAGCTGGCCTTTTCCTTTCTTGCTGTTATGTCATGTGCACACATGAATACTTAGAGTCTTTAGTTCACAATGTCTGGGTTGTAAGACATTGTGCCTACTCCTGTTGCATTGACAGTGGTAGTTTGTTTATTGCATGGTAGCATGATAGCCTATCATTCTTAACCCTGACACTGTATGTCACTTGCAAATCATTTTCCAGAGCTGTAACTAGTTTTCAGAGCTTACATATCCGATTTTGATGTCCAGTCACATAAAGATGGGTTTATTATTGTGTAAAAGGTTTTTTTTTTTTTTTTTTTTTTTTTTTTTCTTTCTCATTTGTATTATGGGAAGTCAGGCAACTATCCCAAGCAAGAAAGACAAAGAACTGAACTTTGTAAGTCAAGTTATATTGGAACAGAGCCACAGCCATTCACTTGCATATTCACTGTTTCCATGGTATACCAATGAAACTGAGTCATTTCACATCATCTGGAAGCCTAAGATATTTTCCAATTGGTTCTTTGTAGTAAAAGTTTGTCAGCTCTTGACTTAGACTTACATCATATTTGCTTGAAATGATTGTATTTCCTAGTGTCCTGTAGGGCTTCTCACTTCCAAGTGGGACTCATTTCTTCTTTGCAGAAATATTTATTTAGCAACTACCACATTTCAGACCTTGTATGACAGACGTATGCTTCACACTCTATGAAATTTTCAGTGTGGTAGTATTGCCCTTGTTGCATGGATTTTTTTCATGCCAGTGAAGCTGAGTGTAAATTATTCATCAGACATTAACTGAATAGAACCTAAAGTACATTGCACGAGGACACAGACATTATGCGAGAACTAGGGACTCATCTAGAAAGCTATGAGTGCTCAAGGGTCAAGGGGCCCTTGGTACAGGAGCATGAACATCCAGAGAGAAAACTTGTTGGTGCCAAGAAGACTGAGAGAAATACCATTTTTGACTCATGAAATATAACCAAGGCACACATGGCAAAACAAATCCTAATTTTCCTGTTTAGAAGAGGCTGCGAAGCTGCCACATTTTGTTCTCAGCCAGCCTCATCACATACTGACCTGGGAAGGCTGTGAACATTGGTCACTGCTCATTAATTTAGTCATCATGATAATTATAGGGTGTCAGAAATAATTACTAATTGGTTCAAATAGAGAACTGTTCCTAGTGTCTATTGAAATGCAACTGAAGTAGGGATGTTAATTCTGCATTTAAAGAGCATAAACATATATGTTCAATATATACACACATATATACATATGCACATATATATGCACACATATGCACATATATAATTTATCTTACACTCATATATCTTCTCTCCTTAGGACTCTTAATAACTTTCTATGACACTACAGTGGCTGCTCAGTATCTCTTCCCTGATTGTTTTACAACTCTGTCCTGAGATTTGGTGGTATGTTATCTGAAGTATCTATGATAGGAGACATACCTGCCTCTCTCAGTGAATTGTAAAGCAGGCAGGTTTGAGAGAGGCACTTTCAGGAGGCTGCAAATGCAAAATTAAAGCACTCATAGAGTCAGTGTCATTTAAAAAGGGTGGGTGGGCATGAAATGATTTCCGAAAGTCCAGCCATTAACTAGTCAGCCAAAGACCATGCATAGCACATTGTGGCGATACAGGTCATTCTATGTATTGAAGTGAGTTCTGAGTGGCACTGTAAATGCCACCTGCTGCATTAGAAATGCCAGTCTCCTGGGAGGCTGGTGTTGCTAATATTTCATTTTTGTTCCATGTCTTGGAGTTTCCACAGTTTTGTTTTCATACAGTGAGGCTGGCTTTTGTTTGCTTTGCAATCATCACAGCCCAGAAGAACTGCTTGTTTTTGTTGCAGACTCTTTGTTCCTTATTATTTTCTTCTTTAAAAACAAACAAACAAACAAACAAAATCTTCACAAACTTAGGATTCTCTTACATAACTCAGCCATGGATAGTTTGAATTCTGAGTCATCTAAGCATCTTAGGGTTTTCTCTTCTGAAAGATTGGGACAATGTTCATTTAGAAGATAAGGGATCTTTTTGGATGGTTGGTCTTTAATGTCAACTTGACTAGATTTAAATCTTCGGAAACACACATCTTTGGATGGGTATGTGAGAGCATTTGAAGAGGTGCTAGCCAAGGAAGGAAAAATTGTTCTGAATATGGGTAGTAGCATACCCCAGGCTTGTATTCTGGATTGAGTGAGAGAGAGCAAGCTGAGCATCTTAATTCCTCTCTGCTTCTGGATACAACATGGTCAGCTGCCTCATAAGCCTACATCTAGACATTCTGGCTGTGATAGACTGTATCTCTTCCTATATCACAAGTCCAAATAAACCCCTGTTTCCTTAATTGCTTTTGTTGGCACCACAACAATAAAGACAACAATACAAAACATTACATGATAGATGATGGATGATGTGTGTGCAGAACAGCTAAGTATTTGAAAGTCATCCCATTGCATTCTCTATGCCCTTTGGATCTGTAGATTTACTATTATTATTATTATTATTATTATTATTATTATTATTATTATTGCTGTAGAGAGAGCTCAGCCATTAAGAGCACTGGCTGCTCTTCCAGTGGACCCAGGTTTGGTCCACAGAACCCAGATGACACATTCTTATAGAACTCCAGTCCAGGGCATTTGATGCCCTCTTCCAGCCCCTTTGGACACTGCAGACACATGATAAAGACATACATCAGACAAAACACACACACACACACACACACACACACACACACACACACACACACACAGAGAGAGAGAGAGAGAGAGAGAGAGAGAGAGAAACAACAACAATGATATTAAACAATAATAGCAGTAATAATAATGATAATAAATAATAATAAACTGATTGTCTTTCTAGTGGGGAAGTATTCCAAACAGAAACTTGGCACTTTACTTTTGAAAAGTACAAAATTCAGTTCTGGAAAGGATACTTGCATTGATTGATTGTCACCTCTAGGGCATGGACTGAGTTATAAGCATTTAAAGCAGAAAGTGGCACATTTTCTGTCAAGGGGTCCCATAGTAGTTGCTGAGGAGGTACTCTCAAAAGTGATCTCAGGAGAGAAGACTGATTTTTGTTTGTTTGTTTGTTTGTTTGTATTTTTGACTCACGGTTCCAAGGTCCATGGCATAATGGTGGGGAGGCATGGTTTACATGGCTGCTGGTCACATCATGTGTACAGTCAGGAAGCAGAGAGTAATAAATGTCATGCTTAGCCATCTTTCTCCTTTTCCATTCAGTTTCAGATACCCCCGGGTGTGGAGCTGCCCTCATTTAGGGTGGGTCTTTCTACCTCAACAAACCCCATTTAGAAAAAAATCCTTCATAGACAGGTGCAAAGATTCATCTCCTAGTTGATTCTAGATCTTGTCAAGCTGACCGTTGGCATCAACTATCAAAGCCATAAAGTAAATGCTTTAAAACTTGTCACTGATTCAGTAGAATATCCAAAGCCATGGTCACTATAGATACAAATGGACGTTACTGTGCTTTAGTGAAGCATTTATTTTTACAGCACCAGAACCCTGCAGTTGACTCATGGACGGTGGCTTTCTTGACACAGATGCTCTTTGTCTAGTGAGGAGGGACCTCAGATATTACAGTACAGGCTATTGCATGGCCCTTCCCTGTGGTAAGGAGTCATGCCAGAGCCCTTCCTTTTCATCAGACCACTGGACCTTACCCCTGTTTGTATATTGGGCCTTTCTTTACATGAGGTTTGATTTCATTTGAGCAAATCATCTTGCAACTTCTTCAAATGATTGAAAGCCCCTCCATTTTTTTTTTCCAAACTTGAGGATGAGGGCAACTGAGCAGATTTTTTTTTCCATAAATTTGCATGTGAGCCTTTTGCTCACTGGGGACTCTCAGACTGTCTGTTTAATTACATTCCTGGGTGTCTTCCACACCATTGAAATTCAAAATTCCCATGGGAGGAAAAGCTTAGGTTTTGTTTTTTATAAAAATGCCCGTCACTTATATACATGAGCAATGAGTGAATACAAATCATGATTTCAAGAGATTTTCTCTCTCTCTGGAGTGGAGGATAGCTCCTGATTTTAAGTACAGTGTTGTTTTGCAGCAGAGTTTGGATCCATGTTTGATGACTCTGTGTGTGTGTGTGTGTGTGTGTGTGTGTGTGTGTGTGTGGTGTTTTGTATGTATCATATCTAACCTGGGATGGTATACAAACAAACCAAATCTGTAGTGTAACATTTGGAACCTCTGGATAGCTAGTGTTTCTTTTATTACTTCCTGTAGTCTAACACCCATTATGTTTCCCTGTAGTCTTTACTTGTCTCAAATATAAGTGTGATAAATCTTAAGTTATACTCAAAAACCCATGGTGCTTCTAGCCTATGTAGAAGAAATTGCTAAGTTGTCTAGCAGGGAAAGCCTGTGAGCCAGAGAGCAGAGACTATATTAGTTGTATGTACACAGTCTGCTCTCTGAGGGACCTACTGACTCAAATCAAAGGTGCTGTCCTTGGGGGAAGGTATTCTTTTAGGGGACCTGTCCTAGGACTCCAGATTCATTACCATCCCAAAGCCCATAATGGAAATTTTTGTTAGACCTTCTAGGAAAGCAAAGGCTCAAACTAATTTTCAATTTGTATCTTTTCCCCTGAAGATAGCATAATGAGATCTCAAAAAAAAAAGTCATCTCAAGAAGGAAGTGGAAGTGTTTTGTCCCTTACAGTAAATAATCTTCCTAAATTTGAGAGTACTCCCTCATATCCTGTTAGTTTGGAGAGAGGACAGGAGTAAATAACTCAATAGAAATTTCTATTCTGAATAGTTACGAACCACCTACCTATAAAAATCTATTGATTTAGCCGGGCAGTGGTGGTGCACGCCTTTAATCCCAGCATTTGGGAGGCAGAGGCAGGCAGATTTCTGAGTTCAAGGCTAGCCTGGTCTACAGAGTGAGTTCCAAGACAGCCAGGGCTATATGGAGAAACCATGTCTTGAAAAGCAAACAAAAAAAAAAAAACAAAAGAAAAACTATTGATTTATATTTACGTATAGAATATTTTCTATTTCATTTCTGGTGCAGACTGTGGTATTTTATCATCATCTAATGATTGTATTTTGATTTTTAAATATAATATCTCTTTATATTATTTACATAGAAGACTGCATTCAAGTAAACATGTGAAAGATATTATAATGAAATTCTACCTTGCATATTTGTGTGTGTGTGTGTGTGTGTCTGTGGTTGTCGTGCATATATTTTTTGTATGAAGTTATAGTCACTGTCATGATCAGTGACTTATTCTACTGAGGTTTTGCTTTTTGGTGCAGTGACTAGAGTAGAACCCCTATCACACATACCGGCTAGAGTCCCAGTTCATTGTTTTCAGAACGAAAGACAAAAAATCATCAGTTATGATCAGACAAGAAGTGAGCTCAGCCATGAGGTAGTCACAAAACAACATGTTTGTTCTGTTCCTATTTTAGTGACCTGTCTCCTTGCTGTGATTAAATATCTGACAAGGATAACATGAAGAGGGAACGTTTGGAGGGTGTGGTTCATTCTGATGGGAAAGCTATAGTGGCCAGAGCGAAAGACAGCTGGGCTCATTGGATCTCCAGGCAGGAAGCTTTCGTTCACCTTTTTATTTAGACTAGAAACACACCTAGCCCATGGAATGGCTCTGCCATTGTTAGTGTAAACCTTCCAAACATGGTTAAGCCAATCTTGAGGCTCAGATATGCCTAGAGATTTGTCTTTTAGGTATTACTAGATTCTGTCAAGTTGACAATCAACTTTAATCCTCACACTTTAGCTTTTTGTCACCTGGCAGTCTCCTTATCAGTCAAGGGGAGAGCAGGGATGTGATGCCCTGCCACATCTCTACTCCACAATGTCTTTAGCACTGTGTTGGCCTTCACTAATGCTATAGTTTAGTATGGTTTGTTCTTCAGAGGTTCATACACTAGGAGATTGGGATCTAGTGTGGTTCTGTTGAGAAGTTATGAAGTGGAAGCCTATGATGCTGTCTCTATGTTGTGATACAGCTAAAGGAACTCCTACTGTACTGACACTGTACCTCTGAAGATCTATAACTGTGAGCTAAATAAACCCTCTTAAAAATAATTAATTTAATAAGCAGCCTCATGTATCCTTTAATAGCAACAGAAACCTGACTCATAATTTGGGGGAGGGCGTAGGAGGAAGTCTATCTAGGATTTGATATGAAATGGATGCTTTCACTCCAACATGACCGAGTCTGAAAGACCAATTTGAAGTTTTTTATAATCCACAAAGTGACTGACAGTTCACCCAGACTTCTCTAACATCAAGAGGATCTTCACTTAGGAAGCAGTTCACAATTCTAGGGATTTTACAGTGGACAGTTGTTGGAGATTTCTGGAAAGGACAAATCCAGTTTATATTTAGGAGCTAATCTCGTCCTAGTTAGGACCCATCCATACTGAGGCATCTTCCTAAATAGGTTAAAGTGCATGCTAATAAAAACTTTTAATTGTGAAAATAGAAAGGGAATTTATAGGAAAGGATAAATGTTTAAATTTCTATATTCTCAGGAAATTACTGAGTCTAAGAGCTAAATGAAGATTGTTTTTAAAACTGATAATATGGTTACTTATTATTATGCAGAATCTTCTGCAGTTGACTCAATTTCACAGTGTAATAATGTGATTTTGTTTTCTTAAGAACTTAATAATTAAAAAAAATATTCTTTCCCTATCGAGTTGAAATGAATGCTTTTAGTCTTATTAGATTTTCCTATTAAAACTGTTAAGAACTCCTCCATAGATGCCCTCCCTTCCCCAAACCTGATGAACATTTTGAGAATATCTCTCTGTGGAAAAGCCCATAATGGCTGCAATCTATCAATATGTTCATTTGGATTATTACTGAGAAACATTGTTGATTAATCAAAAAAAGAAAGAGGAATAGGATTGAGCAAAGAAGACTGGCAAGAAAATCCTTTGTTTGTCAAGCTCAGGGTTAAAGTGTCAAATTAGACTCATTCAGAATATGCTCAAAGCAGGGCTTTAGGAGTGAGGACCAGCCATGCCCTTTGAATGGAACCTTGGGATTGGAGGTGAGGGGATAGTTATAAGGGATCATCTATAAGGGATCTGCATGACATGGACTTTTATTTTGAGAAGAGGGGGAGAAGAGACAATGAGAGGAGGGGAGGAAGAGAGAGGGGGAGGAAGGGAAAGAGAGAAGAGGAGGGGTAAAGGAGGGTAAGAGAAAGGAGGGAAGGAGAAAGGAAGGGAGGGAGAAGAGAGAGAGGGAGAGAAAGAGAAGAGAGAAGAGATGGAGAGAATGAGAAGAGAGAAAGAGAAGGAAGTAGAGGGAGGGAAGAGAAAAGGGAGAGAGGAGGAAGGAGTGAAAAAAAGTAAGGAGGGAGAAAAACAAAGGGAAATGGGGTGGGGGAATGGAGGGATT
>JADRCD010238391.1:12103-14603 GCA_019843815.1 Montemys delectorum
GAGAGAGAGAGAGAGAGAGAGACAGAGAGAGAGACAGAGAGAGAGAATTACACAAATTTGTTTCTTGTTAGAAGATGCATTTAGACCTTTTTTCAAAACACGTGTGCACACATACACACTCATTTTTCTTTTCGTTTTCTTTTTTTTTTAATGATAAAGGGGAGTTTCTTATTCTCACTCATGAAACATAAAAGGCAATCCTTCGTCTTGTATCGACTCTGGTGCCTGTGAAAGACTGTGGTTATTATAATCAAAATCATTCAGGGCGTGTCTTAAATCACCGAAACAGCCCCCAGGAAACAGTCCCAGGAGAGAACTGTTCCCACAATCAGCCACCACCCGGTTTAATACTACCCCCACCCCCAAAAAAACCTCACACAATATTAATCTCGATTCGGTTGTCATCTCATTTTGAACAAAGGCATTACGACCACACTGTTAAACGCATCAATCACCACGCAGGAAACTGTGCCGACATCCGCTATGCACTTCACAGTTGATTAGCGGCCTTGATTAAACAGTGCCTCAGATGATGAGGAAACAATTCCCAGGACACAGTCTCTGTGGAGCTGAGAAGGGAGAAACCAGAAGTAATAGGGAGGTAGATGACTCTTGGGGAACTCAGGCCCTCTGAAACAGAGATCCTAGGATGTGCTATTCAGACCTGAGGGCTGGCTGGGGAAAGGTGCTCAGGAAAAGCAGAAAAGCAAACAGCCCTGCCCCCCCCCCGGTAGCCATGGTTACCTATACCAGCCCTGCATAAGATCAGGCCAGTAGCAGTTCGAGTACCAGTCCCAGAAGGAACCTGAGGGGCTCCCCAGACCATCCTGAGCTGGAGAGCTATTAGGACTTGGCTGCTGGGGGAAGGAGGGTCGGTTTCCTTTGGGAGTGTGGCCATTGGTAGGCTGTCTGTGATCCAGTTGAGGACCCTGAGCAATACTAACTTGCTATGTGTGTGTATATATATAGCAAGTTAGTAGCTGGACATATTAGTGGAGGTCTAGTGAGAGTTAGTGGAAATGGGATAATATGATCAAAATACATTACATACATGGGTAAAATTCCCTAGGAGTAAATTTAAAAAAATTGTTAAAAAAGAAAAGTAGAAAAGTAAAACTTTACATAAAAAAATGCATAAGAAACAACTGACAAAAATAAAACAGTGACTGACACCTGAACACTGACGTTATCCAACTGCCACCTTTTTGGACAATGGTATATAAATAATATCAAAATATTCTGCTTTTTTTTTTAAACTGTGATTTTCCTGAGAGATTGGAAGAATGGGAGGAGGTAGGCAGATGACATTTTGATTGCAGTCCCCACTTGAAAAGGCATTGTGGGACTTCTTGCTTAACAGTGTTCGGGGGGGAAAAGTGCCAAACATATCGGCCACCTCGATCTGCACTTCTACAAAAGAAAAATGCTAAGACTTTGGCTGCTGCTCACAGCCTGAGTTTCCAGGAGTGTCTGCAACCCTTGTACGTATTATCCTTAGCTAACTTGCTGGGAGACAGCTGGATATTTCTTAACTCTTGCTTTGTCCTCAGTGTTCTTAGGCCTCCTCAGCACCTTCAGTGTTCTCCATGGTCAGTACTTCCCTCTTCACTTAAGGGAATCTCTCTTCCAAGGGCGCATCATATTTTCTATTCGGTGTCATACCTCTACCAGTTTTCGGTGTGCAGGATACTTTACCAAGTTTTTGTTCAAAACAGCTTTTGTTCATTTTTCTTTTATTTCATACACTAAGCATTTAATAAATGCAACGAATGTATATATTAATAGATGAATGGAAATATGAATGGTGGATGAATGGTAAGGATGCATAGATGGATGGATAGGAGGATGAATGGATGGTGAGAAGGATGGTAAAATATATGTATGTATATGTGTATATATGTATGTATGTGTGTATGTATGATATGTATGAATAGGTGAATAAATGAGTGAATACCTGGTGAGACAGTGGTAAATATGCAAGCATGAATGAGGATAGGAATAGGTGGGTAAATGCACGGATAGTGGGAAGGATGGTTGGCTCACATATCACAATATGGATGAATGAATGGATAGATACATGATGAGAGGATGAGTAGGAGAATCAATGGTTAGAAGGATGGCAAGATGAATGAGTGGGTGAATTAGTGGATGGATGAATGGATATTAGAAAGATAGCTGACTTGATGAACAGATAAATGAGTTGATGGATCGATGCAATGACTGGACAGATGAATAGATAGATCAATGAAAAGTTAGAAAAATCATTACAGTATATATATTTTTTATAATATTTAGTGTAAGACAAATAGAAACATGGCTGTTTTTCTATAGATGTTTAAAAGGCTCAAAGGTTAATAGTATTCTTAAAATATAATCTGTTTTCTTTACTGTATATTATCTTTCCTAGAGCTTACTTTTTATGTTCCATCAAGGTTCAGGTGCAGTAGTTTGCCACTATTCCATGTGTATAATGATTAGCATAGCACTGGAGGGGCACTTT
>JADRCD010238391.1:19603-44482 GCA_019843815.1 Montemys delectorum
CGAATAAGACTGTCATAATAAAAGCCATCCATTTGTATAGTGAATATATAATCTTTTCTGGATGGAATAGGAAGGATGCTGGGCAGACACAAATTAATGGTTACTCTTGGCAACACAATTATACTTTAAACTTCCCAAAGGCGGGCACTCTGGCTTATTAACTTTTGAACACTCCCATCCAGCCTTTAACAAACGGCACACTAAATGTTCAAGAGCCAGTTGTTGATTGAATTGGTCCATGAACAAAAGGCAGCAAGATGAGCAAGTTTGCAGTGATTCAATATTAAAAATATCTTGTTTTGCACTTGATGGATTATAAAACTCAGACCAAACTCGCTTAGCATGTCACCTGTGTTCACATGAGGGCAAAGGAAAATATTAAGAACGTGATGTGTTTCTGCAAGGACAGCCATGCAGCCAAAATGTAGAGAAGAGATGTGTCTGAAGTGCAGACAAAGGAGAGTGTGTTCTTCCAGGACAAATGCAATGAAAATGGAACTTGATTGACAGCCTCGTAACAGAACTAACATCTTGGAGGTTGAGAGGCGTGCTTATTTCATATATCCCGGGGCAGTGTCATCAGAAGAATAAATACTTTCTGTTCCCAATTCAATCACTTCGAGTCAGTGAGGTGATTGTTTTCAGTCACACGGGGAGCCCTAACAAGTATGCTTCAGTTTCTACATAAAATCACAATCTCCTCTAACCCCAATCCTAAGGCTTCCCTCCACTGAGACTGTTCAGTTAATATCAGTGTTTAATGGTGTCAGTGTCTTGTCTCTTGCCTCTTTACCATCTTACTATGTTCTGGCTTGTCCCCACTTCTTTATTCCCTTCCTTCCTTGCTGTGTGTTTATGTGGGAGTTTGTGTAGAGGGTAGGCATCTACATTGGATGTCTTCTTCCTTTGCTTCTCTAGCTTGGTTTATTAGATAAGTTCTTTCACTGACTCTGGTGCTTACCAGTTCCCTAAATTCGTAGGTTGGTGAGTTCTAGGAAAGAGCTTGTCTTTGCCTCCTCAGCTCTGGGAATCCCAGATGCACATTGCTGCACCTGACTTTTTACATGGTTGTTGGGATATGAATTCGGGTTTTCACCTTCGACTGAGCCATCTGTTCAGGGTCCCTTAGCCTGACTTCTGAGTTCCATCTCTAGCACTTTACTTAGGGCTTAGCTACAGAATACATATGTATACATGGCAGGTTGGAAGTGTAAGGTAATCACACTGCTAGAGACAGTTCCTCAGCTTGTGCCTGATTGATATTGAGAACTTTGAGAAAACTTTCACTTGCTTTTGATGGGAAGACTGATAAACACATGTTCCATGTGTAGGCCAAAGACTCATCACAATCATCCTCTGTGCCCATTCTGGTAATCGGCTTGGTGCAAAGTATAATGCCTTTCCTCTCTTCCCTGCTCACGAGGGTTACATGAGATGAGGTCGTATATAAATTGCTTACCCTCAAGATGTTCTCAGTTACTGTTGTTTGTAGATCATAAACTGTGGCAGCTCTTTGCAGGGTGTGAAAGCTGCTTTCTTTCAGTCCTTAGTGTGTTGACTACCACAGACTCTCAAATCATAAAGGGCAGCCTGGGCAATGAAGATTAGGGGCACAAACTCCACCTTCCTTGTGGGTGGAGCTTCACTGCTGCAACAGTGGTCTGTGAGATCTCAGTGTAAGTTTAATGGTAACTTAAAGGACTAGCTTCCTACCTAGCACAAGGACATAACAACCATAGCTATCAATCAGCATCACAAATATGGTGTCTCAAATGTTGGGAAGGAACCAAGGCACTTCAATTTTCCAGACATGGTTGTGTCTCCATAAAATTCCTTTTTCCTTTGAAGTGCCAGATATAATAAATATGTTAGATTTATGGGACATAAAGACTCCATTATAACTATTGGACTTGATTTTTATAACCTAGGAGAAACTTTAGACAATACCTAAACAAATTAACATGCCCATATTCCAATAAAACTATTCTATAAAGCAAAACATGAGGGCCATATTTGGCCTTGAACTCTAGGACACTGACCCTTACTTAATAAGTAAACATAACAGGTCAACTTGCATCATCTCCCCAGTGCACAGTCCTGTGGTTTGTGTATATACTTTTACTTGGCATGAACGTTTTTGGCAGAATATGAGGAGGAGAAGTGGGAAGATGAGGCTAATTAAGGCAGAGCCTTGGTGGAGCTGGAGAGGAAAGGAAGAGACAGGATGAGGAAACACACGTTCAAGCATGATCTTTGCTTTATAGATAAAGGCAAGAGAAAGAAACACTAAATTCTAACCAATATTGTGGGGCAACTATAAATGGAAGGAATGGGTTTGAGAAATGCCATTAAATTCAGCTTTATAAGATTTGGGCTTTATAGCGTATGTTGTAGAAGTCTCATTGAATAAATGTATGTTTTTCATTATGTTTTTATGATACATTTAAAGCACATTAAGTCAGCAACAGCTATCAGAGAAGAAGAAAACAGCAGAGAAGCTTTGGCTTTGCAAGCAAGCACATCCATTTTAAGGCAGGCTGCATTTCATCAAGGCAGAAAAAGATATACAGCTGTTGTCCTTCCCAGCTGTTGTCTAACTCATTGTTCTTCAAAGAACAACATTAATAGACGTTTTACTACATTTATCACTGATTGGAGGCCCCCCTATCTTCACTTTACTTTGTATTCGTTTGTTTTGAGTTCCAGGTGGTTGACATTCCTAGTTTTTAAGAAAGAATATCTCTTTTATTGAAGGTGAGAAACAAGATGAAGCTCATTTCAAGAAAGTATAGCTTGATTTTTATGTTTTTGGCTTAGAAACTGTGGAATATTTATGATATTTGAAGGTGTTTTAATTTTTAGTCTATGGGGCTGGGGTGGGTGGTGGAGAATCATGGGGAATGGGCTTTCTTGGACTCATGAGATTGTATGTTAAAAACTGCCTAGGATGGCTTCAAACCTTGTGCCATGTGACTTCAAAAAGGGAGAAATCCTCACACCATTGCTCCATCCCTTGACCAATCATGGTCTTTGGGATTGCCTCTATCCAGAGATTGGTGACCTGATTTTTTTTTTTTTTTCTAATCTGGCATGAGGGTAAGATGTGAGACTCTCCAGATTTTATCTTATAACATATAAGACTACTTGTTGTAAGATAAACCATAGTTTTATAAACAGATGAAAAGGCAAGATGCTGCCAATAGAGACCTGGCACTGTTTTATTTAAATGCACCCCAGCCTGCAGGATTTTAAGTAGGAAAAAAGCCACAGGGAAGCCATTGCCTGCCAGACCTCTTTCTTTTTTCTTCCCTCCTTCCCTTCCTTTCTTCCTTCCTCCCTCCCTTCCTCCCTTCCTCCCTTCCTCCTTCCTTCCTTCATCACTCTTCCCTTCCCCTCCCTTCCTTTCGTTCTTCTAGAATTTGTATAAATTATATACTGTGAGAATAAGGTAGGTATGTCCCTGGCAGGGGGTTTCCACTATGTTGTATCTATTTCCTGAGATGTGCAGGACACTCTTTAGGGCCCATTTCAGCTTTCCATTCTTCTGTCTTCAGAGATTAACTCCTCAGTTTCTTGTTTGGTCAGCTCTGATTGGATGAAAAACTGGAAACGGATGACCTCTTTCTGCTTTACTGGCCTTTATGTGTACTGCTACATGATAAGGTATCATAAACCTCTCTCCAATCTGGAAGAAATGCTGACGATGTGGTTTCCTGAACCTGTATCTAGTTGCAAACTGAGTTTGATACTAAGAGTGAGAGCTCCCACTTTACTTTGTATTCTAGTCCTTTCGAGACGAGATAACAAAATGTCATAATCCCTATGGTGTGTGAGCAATCAAAATATATTTCTCATTTTTCTAGAGACTGTTAACCCCAAGATCCAGGCACTGGAAGACCCATTGTCTGGCATGGGCTCCACTTTAGAATTCACAGGCAGCACCTTTTCTTTGCGTCTTTGTATGGTGAAGAGACTCCAGGAGACAGTCTATCCTTGTGACCTAATCGTGTTTCTAAGACTCTGTCTCCTACATCACAGGAAGTCGAGGGGAAACAAGTGTTCAAATCATGGCATCTTACTAGAAACTAAATTTCTTTATTTTTGTTGTATGACATGATTTCTGAGGAAATACGAATAAACATCTAATCACTCCAGCTACAGAGCCAAGGAAAGACCGAAGTATGGACACCACCTAACTCTAATTTAGTGAATCAGTGACTTTTATTGATGTTACATATAGTATATGGGTGAGGAGTTACTTAAAGGAGCAGAGATGTCTTAAAGGTGGCTGCATCACTGAAGCCCACCCCAGCATGGTGACAGCTCATGAAAGCCAAACCTAGAACTCAGTGCAGAGCCTGTAGGCAGCTCAATATGTTTTTCCCCGCTTTGTAAACATTCTGTGCCTTAATGAGCTTCCTTCCATGCGTGATGTGCCCATATAATACATCTTGTATATGCAATAAGCCCTGAGGTTCAAAATGTATTTCTCATTGTTCTAGAGGCTGCAACTCCAAGATCCAGGAAGTGGAAGACCCATTGTGTATGTGTATTGCCACCCAACATTTCTTTCTTATATTTTTAATCTTTATTTTTTATTAGGTATTTTCTTTATTTACATGTCATATGATATCTTCTTTCCCAGTTTCCCCTCCAAAAAAAAAAAATAAAATTAAAATTAAAAAAACCAAAAACTAAACAAAACCCCTGTTCCCTTCCCCCATCTCACCAACTCACCCTCTCCCACTTCCTGGCCCTGGCATTCCCCTACACTGGGGCATAGAACCTTCAGAGGGCAAAGGGCCTCTCCTCCCATTGATGACCAACTTGGCCTTCTTCTGCTACATATGCTGCTGGAGCCATTAGTCCCACCATGTGTACTCTTTGGTTGGTGGTTTAGTCCCTGGGAACTCTGAGGGTACTAGTTCATATTGTTGTTCGTCCTAAGGGGCTGCAAACCCTTCAGCCCCTTGGGTCCTTTCTCTAGCTCCTTCATTGGGGACCCTGTGCTCAGTCCAATGAATGGCTGTGAGCCTCTACTTTTGTATTAGTTGGGTACTGTCAGGAGCTTCTCAGGCTCCTGTCATCCAGCACTTGGTGACATCCACAATAGTGTCTTGATTTGATGATTGAATATGGGAAGGATTCCCAGGTGGAACAGTCTCTGGACTGTTCTTCCTTCAGTCTCTGCTCCATAGTTTGTCTCTGCAACTCCTTCCATGGGTATTTTGTTCCCCCTTTTAAGAAGGAATGAAGTATCCACACTTTGGTCTTCCTTTTTCTTGAGTTTCTTGTGGTTTGTGGATTGTACTTTGTGTATTCCAATCTGGGCTAATATCCAGTTATCAGAGAGTGCACACCATGTGTGTTCTTTGTGATTGGGTTACCTCACTCAGGATAATATTTTCCAGATCCACCCATTTCCCTAAGAATTTAATAAATTCATTGTTTTTGATAGCTGAGTAGTACTCCATTAGTAGTAATACTGAGTAGATGTACCACACTTTCTGTATCCGTCCCTCTGTTGAGGGACATCTGGGTTGTTTCCAGTTTCTGGCTATAATAAATAAGGCTGCTATGAACATAGTGGAACATCTGTCCTTATTACATGTTGGAGCATCTTCTGGGTATATGCCCATGAGTGGTATATCTGGGTCCCCTGGTAGTACTATGTCCAATTTCCAGAGGAACCACCAGACTGATTTCCGGAAGTGGTTGTACCAGCTTGCAATTCCACCAGCAATGAAGGAGTGTTCCTCTTTCTCCACAAACTCTCCAGCATCTGCTGTCACCTGAGTTTTTTATCCTAGGCTGGTGTGAGGTGGAATCTCAGGGTCGTTTTGATTTGTATTTCCCTGATGACTAAGGATGTTGAACATTTCTTTAGGTTACCCAACATTTCTAGAGACAACCATCAAATGTAGATCAGTTCCTTCTGCATACTGGATGAAATTATATTTCATCTCCATGAGCAGAGTATGCATAGAATATCATCTAATTAAACTTTTCAGAGTGTCACAATTTTTTACCCACAGGGACTGGTGAATGGGTGAGCATGTGACCTAAGCTAGTTCATTGGTAATCTCAGGCCTTCTAAGGAATCAGTTGGACAACAGGCTACATCTTCACACTGGACATAGGGTAGGAAGGCTATCATAATGTCAACCATCTTGTCATGCCTGGGTAGCCAGGAGGATGAGTCTGCAAAAACTAGAAGAAGCTGACTAAGATGGAGAGAAACTGTACATTTGACTATAAGTTGAGAACTGAGTGTGGCTGTGTCTGAAACCAAAACCATCTGCTTCTCATATTGATCCTAAACATCTCAACCATTCTGGTGAGTTTGATGGATTTGTTTGTTTGTTTGTTTATTTATTTATTTATTTATTTATTAGCAAACTGAAATTTTGGTGTCTTGGCAGGAAATTCAGGTTCATATTTAGCTTCTCCCCTTTTTTGAAACAGATTCATGTAGCTCAGGTTGACTTCAAACTTAACATGTAGCAGAGGATATTCCTAAACTTCACAGTGTATTTTATTTTTTTTTATAACTGCATTTTGAGACTTAAAAAAATATATTCTGGCATCATGTTTTTCATCATTTGCATAATTTATAAAT
Source organism: Montemys delectorum (assembly GCA_019843815.1). Taxonomy (NCBI): domain Eukaryota; kingdom Metazoa; phylum Chordata; class Mammalia; order Rodentia; family Muridae; genus Montemys; species Montemys delectorum. The sequence continues at coordinate 26,223 of JADRCD010238391.1, forward strand.
GTTTCTCCCAGTTTATATCCTATGCTTTCCTTTTAAGTCCTTTTTAATTTTGATAAAGCCCAACTTATTTATTTGCTTAATTTTAAAATTCAAATGTCCTATTTTTTATTATTTTATGTATGCATGTATGTATTGCCTCTTGTGTCTGTGTACCTTTTGTGTGTCTGGTATCTGCAGAGACAATGAGAGGATGTCAGACACTCTTGAAATAAAAGTGAGGATGTGGGTGCTAGGAAATGAATCCAGGTCCTTTGAAAGAGAAACTAGTGCTCTTTACTGCTGAGTAATCTCGCCAGCTACTTGGATTATCTTTATGTCATCATTTTTTTTTATGTCAAATACAAGCAATTTTGTTTCCAAAAGATTTCTTCTGTTTTATTCTAGAATCTTGATAACTTTAAAATTTGTATCTAGGTCTGTGATAGATGCATATTTGAAATGTAACTGAATGTATAAATGATGGTATTTTCAGCAAATGGTGGTGGAAAAATTGGATATTCCTACATCAAAGAGAAAATGAGGGGACTTTTCTCAATAATTTTTTTGGATGTTGGGTAGAATACTTCATACATAGAAATACCATTTAGAAAGAATTGGTTGCCCCTATTTTTCAACTCTTCTGTATGCCATACTGACATTCTGACTAGATATTTTATCAATTATTGAGAAATATTAAAACATTTGAGTATGTTACTGGATTGCTCTATTTCTCCTTGCAATTCTATCAGTTTTGATTTGTGTGTTTCTCTTATTAGGTGTATAAAGACAAAGAATTGCTGTATCTTCTTCAAGAAATTGCTTTTACCATCATCAGTCATGACAGGTTGGGGTTTGTTCCCATAGTACTTTTCTACTCTAACCTAACTTTCTGATATTAATAGAGATGTACCATATTTTTTCAAGTGTGGTTAATTGTTTTTATCAAGTATACATTGTTTTTATCTTTCAATTTCAATATGTTTGTATCATCATATAAAAATTTGGCAAGATCATATCTTTATAGATATAGATAATAAATGATTTATCTTCACTTTGTGTTTAATTTGATAATGTATACATGTAAACTCACAAGTTAGGGCACTTACATTTATTATAATTAATGACTTAGGTTTCAATTGTCACCTTGCTATTTTCTCTCTTGTCATCCCATATTGTCCTTACTTCCCTTTCCTGTGTTTTATGAGTTAACTGCATATGCTTTACAGTTGTATTTTATATCTTTTTTCTGGCTTTATATCTGTTATTATTTTTGTCATACTTGTATTTGCTTCTGAGTTTACATCAGATGTCAGTCATTTGTTACAGTCTACCCTCAGATGACTGATGTTTGAGTTGATGAGATGGCTCAGTGATTAAAAGTGCATATTGGTCTTGCAGCAGACCCCAGTTTGCTTTCCAGGATCTTCACTGGAACTTCACAATTGCCTATAACTTCAGCTCTAAAGGATCTTCTTTTGGCTCTTGGATGCCTGGACTCACATGTGCATATACCCTCACACAGCCTGACAGCTACACACATAGTTAAAAATAAAACAAATCTCGCAAATGATATAAATCCATGTCTAATAGAAACTTGTGGCACCATAATTTGCTTCTTCTGCCCTGATCTTTGAACTACTACCATATATCTTACCTTTATGGTTGTCCATGCACTACTTGTATTTAAGCAATACTTCAAATAAGGCTATTTAAATCAAAGAAAATGTAATCATTTACCCATATGATTGCTGTTCCTGGGGATCTTTATTTTTTATCTAGAGTCACATTCTACCCAGTGGTGTTTTTCTTCTGTCTGAACAACTTTCTTTGAAAATTTATTGTAGTGCCTAACTGCCAGTGGTAAATTTAAAACACAGCCTGGATATGTCTTTGTTTAATTTTCATCTTCATCACAAATGTTTTCAGTTGACAGTTCCTTTAGGGCTTTAAAGATGTCCCCTTATGTTCTTGACTTTGGTCTTTCCAAGACAGAATTCCTTATGATTCTTGCCTTTATTTCCCTGGGTAACAAGTCTTTCCTTTCCTTGCCTTTAGTGGTCTCCTTTGCTAATTATGGACAATTTGACAATGATGTGACTTGCGATTTTCCTTCTATCTTTTACATGCTGTTATACTGATTTTCTCAAACCTGTGCATAAGTGTTAGTCATCAAATCTGAATCAATTTCGGTCATTATTTTCTCTTCTAATTTCTCTCATTTCAGAGATTTCCTGAAAATTGCCTCACAGTTCAAGAGTCTTCGTTCTCTTTGTCTATGCTCTGTGGATGTCTTCTTGATTTTTGCTGCTATGTCTCTAGGGTGTTACTGTCTACCCAGGTAAAGGCTAGCTTGCTGCCAGTCTCTGTTGATGCATGCTTCATCTTGGATACAGCTTTACTGAGCATGCTGGATGAGGTTACGGTAATTGTATTACATTTTCTATTGGACAATGCTGACAACTACATCAGAACTAGAACAGCACTGAGTGATTCACTTTTTCTTCCTCATAGCTGATTATTTTGAAATTTTTAATATGGTTTGCTAGATGTCAGCTAATATGATCTTTGTCTTGCTGGGTACTAGATGTTTTTGTATTCTTACTTATGTAACTTTCAGATTCGGCTGTTTGGAGATGGATTTGAGGTTGGGATTTTTCATGTTGCTCATAAGATTTACTAGTCTCTAAATTCTCTCAGAAAAGGCACGAGGAACAATTCTAGGGTTACCACATTTATTCCCAGTCTTTCAGATGCTCTTGTTCTTCATTTTTCCACACTTTCTGAAAAGCCATCGACACTAATGTCCTGCCCTGTCCTGTTGCCTTCTGACTAACTCAGGTAGAAAAGAATCTAGTTTTTTTTTTTTTTTTTTTTTTTTTTTTTTTTTAACTCAGCTGCAAACAAAATTGTTTTTGTTTCCAAAATAATAATTTTAAATAATTTTTACTCTTATCATTCAACACTGTCATTGCTATTCCCATTTATCAATGGTGAGATCTGATTACTTCCATATGCTGTTTCTCCCCCTCCCCCATCAAGGTCAGCACAATCAGGGAACAGAGTTTACAAAGGAGAGATGACCACAAAGGCAGCTGCTGGTGACCTGCCAGACCCTTGTCTTTTCCTTGTGAAGATGATAATTCTTGATCAAAGAAGAATAGCACCCATCTTCCACATCTTTCTAGATTTTCTTTATTTTTCTATTTTTGAAATCATACATTTTCAATTAAAATAGGAGTATATCAATTTTAACATCTTGGGAGAGCATGCTGCAGAAAATTCAATAATGGGAAAAGTAAGATGGATTTCTATCCTTGCCACACCCACTCATCTACTCCAGTAAAATCTGCAATATTGGGGGTAAAAGCCTGATTAAGGACAAGAGGCATTATGACTTCAAAGGGAGTCTGTGCCTCCTGGGTATTCAGTCAGTCGTTGGCATCTCCTAACTCAGATGTGTTCCTCATTAGTCTTTCCAATCGTCAACATACCTTCTTATTCAGGCATAAAGGTACCCCAAGAAATGATTCGTAAATGGCTAAGAATGGGCATTGTCTCCTGGCCAAAACAACGTTCCAATATATCCTAATCTATTACCAAGCTGTCCTTAGCTTGGAATTTCTCACAAGGAAGCTGCCTTATCAGCTAAGATGTCCTCAGAGCAACAAAGGTTAGGCACCATTGCTTACTGTTAACATAGAATTCTCAGGGCAGTCCCACAGAAGACAGAACTGTTTTACATACCAGAGAGTAGTCAAAGGGCTTCCCTCACTTAAGGGCATTAGCAGGAACTGCTAGATTGGAACTTTCTGGTGCTTGCCTCCAGCAGACCTAGAGAATTAGCATGGGAATACCAAAATAGCTCCAGTGGGTGGGCACCACTGCTCTTTCCCTTCACACCTGGATACCTGATCTTACCGACCTTGATGTAATCATCACTTGCCTACAGGATCTTACTGACCTTGATGTGACTGTCACCTGCCTACGTGACTTTTGTCATTAGCCCTGTTTTCTGTATACCATATAAGCATGGTTTTTACTTTGTGCAGGGGTGCTCTGACTAGAACTAGAACTTAGGTGGACTAGGACTTAGATTCATGCAGTCCAGTAGTCCATGCAGACCACTTGGGCCCCGGGGGGGTGCAGGACCTATCCAGAAGAGGTGGCTGCTTTAGACCCAGTGTGTTTCAGGTGGCCTCAGATGTACCTTAACTGCTCAGCTGCTAGATTTCTCATTTCTCTTTTACAATGGCTGTAAAAACCTTGTGCCATTTTTAAGAAATACATTCAGATTCAGCATATCCTTGCGTCGACTCTGTCTGTCATTCACCGAATTGTTGCCCACCTGACCAGAACTCTCATCCCGTGGAAAACGAGGTCCCTGCAATGAACCCAGTCCGTGACACATCCTGTAAGATATATCATGAGGAAAAACTTTTCTCCAGTGTGTTTGTATATTTGATGGCCCAGGAACTTTTGCCATTCCACAACAAGATTCAAAGAGCTGCTTGCAGTCCTGAACAGGAGCATGAATCTCCTAGTTCCAAGTCAATCATTACTAAAGCTCTTGTCTGTAGATATTCATAGTGTTGGCTACAATGTGAAGATACAAGTTTTCTTACTAGAAAAAAATAGTCAGTAATCACAGAGATGGGCTAAGTAGACAAAACTAGCCAAATCCAAGTGAGAATTATTGAAGAGTCTCTTCTATGGATCAGTGAGTTACAAATGTCGTTTTATCCTTATAAAGACCAAAGGACAGCTCTGGGTGAGGCAGCTCTGGGTGGCAGATAGTCTATATTTCTCTGTCTTTCTATCTCTGTTTCTGTCTCTCTGTCTGTTTCTGTCTCTGTCTCTGTCTCTCCCTCTCCCCTTCTCTCTGGGTGTGAATGTATGTATGCCACAGTATAAATGTGGAGGTCCGAAGACATCATTTAGCTATTGCTCCCTGCATTTTACCTGGATTTATACAAGACCTATTACTTGTTATCTGCTACATATGCCAGGCCATCTGGACCACAAGTATCTGTGGATTCTCCCATCTCCATCTCCCATCTCCTTGTACTACTGTATCAGCTTTTATGTGGGTTCTGAGATCTTGAATTCAGGTCTTCCTACTTGATTAACAAGTGCCTTTGCCTATGGAGCCAGTAAAAGTTCAGAGCTATTTTAGTAGGAGGAAGGCTTAGAGCATAATGGAAGGACCAAACGCAAGTGAGAATTGTACCAAAAGTTCTATAAGACATATACATACATTTAATCATCTTTTATCCAAAATCTCATCTTTGATCCAGCCTTCTTACACCAACCACAAGGGGGTCTTTAGCTCCTTAGTTAACCTAAGCAATGGCCTGATTTTTTTTTTTATTAAGTACCTTGGCCCAGGTCTCTGAGACCCTTCAGTGCTAGTTCAGGTATTTTCTGGGAAAAGCTCCCTGGTCCTTGGATGTTATCTCTATGACTTCTGGATTTTATACGAGTGATAAGCAGCTTAATCATCTTGTGGGCCAGTTATTCCTTAATACTTCTGAGTGCTTTCCTTCAAACCTCTCAAAAGGCTAGGAAGAAATTGATTTTATCTTAACATCTCAAACCGTCTGATGCTGAGACCATTTGAAAAACTTAAAACAAGTTTTACTTCTTAAAATCCTGATAGATAACTCTACTTATTGCAAAGAATCTTAAAACAGTGCAAAAGGAGATAATTAAAATAATAAAAATTGGGACTGGAGAGATAGCTCAGCAGTTAAGAATGTTTGCTGCCCTTGTTGAGGAGTGAATTTTGGTTCTCAACATCCACCTCTGGGGGCTCATAAATGTCTATAATTCCAACTCCTGGGAAGATCTGACACCCCCTTCTGGCCTCCACAGGTACCTGCAGATACACAAATAACAAAATAAAAACAAAAGTCCCCAGTTTCTCAAAAATTCTCTCATTTGCTTATTCTTTTTATTAATCATCCTTCTAGCCTGGTTGTTCAAGAGAGTACTCAAAGACACATTTTTTTTTGTCCTAAAAACAGATTAATTGGGCCTTAGATTTGCTTGTTATTCCATATTGTGCTTTGTTTGTCATTTTTAAATATTTTTCATTTTTTATGCATCAATTATTGTCATCCTCATCCATAATTATTTGCTACTCTGACAAAACAACCTAGGAAAGAAGGGTTTGTTTGAAGATACAGCCCATTGTATTAGGGAAGGCATGGTGAAACATGAGACCATATATATGGTGCACACAGTCAGGAAGCAGAGACACAAGTGCCCAGTTTCTTTCTTTTTCTTATTAAGTTTGGGACTCCAGCCTATGGAATGGGACTAGTCACAAGTAAGTTAGAGCTCCCCTTTACAATTAGCCCAATCTAGAAAAGTCTCTACAAACTGCCCAAAAGTTTGTCTCCTAGGTGACTATAGATCTTCTTCAAGTTGTCAATATGTTCCATAATATATTTGGCCATCAATGAGAAGTTTTAAATTTTTTTATTAGATATTTTCTTTATTTACATGTAAATTTCTCCTTTCCCAGTTTCCCCTCCAACAAACAAACAAACAAACAAACCCAACAAGAACAAACCCCTGTTGCCTCCCTCTTCCCATGCCTGCCACCCTACCCTCTCCCACTTATTGGCCCTGGCAGTCCTCTACACTGGGGCATAGAACCTTCACAGGGCCGAGGGCTGGACACATGCTCCATCATGTTCATTGCAGCCTTATTTATAATAGCCAGAAGCTGGAAACAACCCTGATGTCCCTCAACAGAGGAATGGATACAGAAATTGTGGTACATCTATACAATGGAGTACTACTCAACTATTAAAAACAATGAATTTATGAAATTCTTAGGGAAATGGATGGATCTGGAGAATATCATCCTGAGTGAGGTAACCCAATCACAAAAGAACACACATGGTATGCACTCTCTGAAGTTTTAAATTTTTTACTATTAAGTACAAAACTGTGAGTAAGTAAGTACCCTGGAAAAATTTACATCTTTAAAAAAACCTTAGAAGTACTGTTTTATATGTTATTGGAAACTATTTATTCCCTCTTTTTATCAATACAAAAACCACTTTAAATTTCAAAACAATACATTTGGAAACTTTTGGCTTTCACCACAGTTTCAAACAATTCTCTGCCCATTTAAAACCAAACATCTTAAAGCACAAACTGAAAACATTTAAGGTATTAAACTAGTTTACTTTCTAAATTTGCTGATGAGCTACAAAATTTTTGAGCAAAGATTTTATAACAGTTTGAAGCATTTCAAAATAAATTCCAACTATTTGGAAGCACTTGAAAATGTATTAAGCTTTAAAAAGAATTTATAAAACCTTTAAATGAAAATGATTACAAATTGCAGACAAACTGTGTTATATTCATTAAATAGCTACAACATTGCAAATATGTTTCTTGCCTAATCTTATCTTTTAAGTTTAGAAAATACTTTGGAAGTATGTTAATTTTTTAATCAAAAGGATAAAGACAAATTCTTTTTATTATGCCATTTTCTTGGCTCCTCCCTATCTCTAACTAAAATTCCCATTCCTTCATTCACTGAATAGCTATTTTATTAAGTGCCTACTTTGTGGAAATAAGAGTTTCTCATCCTGGAAGCATAGCAAGAAACAAGAGCCCAAAATATTTGTAGTTGAGGTGTTAACATTCTACTGGGGATGACAGTAAAACCCATAACGCTAATGTGTTAAAAGCTTGGTCTTCAACTGTGATGACTAGTTTAAATGTCATTTTGATACGATACAGAATCATCTGGCAGTGTCTCAATCAGGGATTGCTTGTGGACTTGTCTGTGAGGAACTATCTGAATTAATTTAATTGACGAGGGAAGACTCAGCTCACTATGGGTAACCAGAAGGCCCTGAACTGTTTAAGACTGGAGGGATTGAGCTGAGTATATGTATGTATTCATTTATCTCTATTCTTGACTATGGATGTAATATGATGAGCTATTTGAAGTCTCCACCTTGAGTGCTCCACAATGATTAACTGAAATCTAGAATTATATGCTGAAATAAATTATTTCCTCCCTAAATTCCTTTATATCAGGTTTCTTTTCACAGCAACATAAATGAAACACCAGCTGCTAGTGATTCTGGGATATGGGAGAACCTTTAAGACATATAAGCTAGTGGGAGGAAGTTGGGCTATTGGGGGAGTGTCTTTGTAAGGAATATCAGGATTTTAGACATTGCTTCATGATTTTTTTTTCTTGGAAGTTATGAGGTGGGTGGCTTTCCTCTGTGAGTTGTTCTTCACTGTGCTAGTCCCTTATATCACAGGCCCAAAGCAAGGAGGCCAAGGGACACAGACTAAAACCTCTGAATTCCAACCAGAATGAAACTTCCTACTTTCCTGCAAAACTTGGGCATTTTGTCATTGTATGAAAAGCTGACTGGTGGAGATAGTGATAAATTCTAAAGAGAAATATCATAAAGCAGGGGAAAAATAAACCATAAGAAACATCAGGGATAGAACTTTCAACTTAAGATAGGGTGGCCTGAAAAGGACTTTGAAGGCTGGAGTTTTGAGTAGAAGGTTTCTTGGTGAAAAGGAATCCTTGATTAAGAAGGAGCAGGAGCAGATGTCCAAAGGCATCACTTTGGACATGCCTGGGCATTTCAGGCCATCCTAGGGGACACTACTATGAGGTGATGTGGCTGAAGTACTATGAAGAAGAGAGAGAGAGTAGTTAGACAGGTAGTCAGGGAATGCTGGGGGATGGAATAAATTACATAGAACCTTCCAGGCCACTGCAAGAGGCAAAGCTTAATCTGTAAGCAAAACAGGAGGCTGGTAGTCCCTTTGGGCATGGGTTGAATTATCTGACTTATGTTTTAGCAAGTTCACTCTGGGTGTTGTTCTTGGAAATGCAGGTGGTTGAGACCCAGATCCCAGGAATCAGTTGGGGGCTACATAACAATAATACAGTTGAGGTAGAGAGGAAAGGTCCATTTTGAATCAAGTGAGGAAATAGTCAGAGCCTTGGCTGTTCAAGTCCTGTAGGAGTCATGAATGAAGGGAAGGAGTCAAGGGCTTTAGCCATGCAGCCCAATAGTGCTCTGCTCCAGAGTGCATTGAGGGATAATATACTGAGGAGTCCCTTGGGTGACTACTAGGTTTGGAAGGGGATGTTGGAAGTTGGCTTGGGCAATCTCTATCTGCAATGTCTCTAGATAGCCAAATGGAGATGTTAGGTAGACAGCTGGTTGGTATACAAGTCTGAGTTCAGAAGCCAGGCCAACACTGGAGATGTCAGTCTCTTAGCTGCAGACCCACGGATTCAATTTAATGCCATCAGGCTGTTTTAGATCATCAGGCATGAGTGCTAATATAAAGGATGAGAGTCCCAGTGAGCTTTGGGGTACTTCACCATTATGAATTTAGGAAAGGAGGCAGAACTTCATTAAAGAAGGAGGATGTTAGGTTTGGTCAATCAGGCAAGGAAGTATTCTTAGGAGTAAAGAGGAGTTTCTCTCTCTCTCTCTCTCTCTCTTTCTCTCTCTCTCAACACTTTTATTGCTCTTATATTACTAGCAATCTACATTCCTATGTTTAGCAAGATTCATTGGCTTTTATCTCTGTGTTGGAAGTTAGAAACTCAGATTCTTTTTTTGTGATGACTTACAGTTAGCAGCCATGTCTGGATAAAGTAAGAGCCCAATTGCTGTTTGCAGTGTGGAAATTATTTGAAAATAAGCAATTTCAGATTCAGAGGGAATTTGTATTGAAGCCAGGCGGTGTATAAACATCTTGCAATGATGCAGGACTTTCTCTGATGGATGCACTCCTAATAGAAGCCCGTGTAGTGTTCCTGCCCATTGTTTAGTAAATGGACCTTCTGAAATCATTATACATTGCTGTACATTAAGAGGAACCCCAAGAAAGTAAATAATTGAGTGCTTATAATCTTTAGCCCCAAGCCAGACTGCTTTCTCTCTGGTTTGGAAAAGGTCATCAGATCCAATCACAATTGCCTTTCCTGCTCATTAAATATTTCACCATCAATCAGTCAATTATTCTGTAAACACTGACACATGCCCTAGCTTGTATTCAGAAAGGAGACATGTGCTACTGTGGAGATTTGGCAGTGCCTGGACTGAATTGCCACTCTCAGTGAGCTTTTTTACAGCACAGCACATTCTATAGTTTCACATCTGTAGATAGTCCCCTTTTCTTACCAGTGGCTGAAACCACTAATTGATTTTATTCTACCCTGTAAATCCTGGATATGATTGAAAAATTTCTCTAGCATTCCATGGGCAACTGGAATTCATACATGAACAGAGGGCTGCTTCCTAGTCCATCTTCAGGGTTATTCAAAATGAGTACAAAGAGTCAGCTTGAGCAAAGTGAAGCCCAGCTGTGAGAAGTAGAAGCCAGTGGCCTTTCCTGGTAGATAGGAGACTAGAGAAGAAGTGAGGAGACCTGGGGTCAAGTATTTTGCAGTGATTAAACTAACATGTGTCAGGTCACTTAAGTTTAGGGCACTTTCCTTTTTGAGAGTCTTTGGTGGACATAACATTTTACAGTAGCCTCCTCTCTATATGTCAAGGGTTATTCTACATCCAGAAGCAGGTGCTTCCTCTATCCGAACATCTGCTGCTAATCCGCTATTGAATACTTATTATATGACTGGCTGGTGTGCTGCTGTGACATCAAGCAAACTAATCTTCCAAAAACAAGTATGATAAGATATGTTCATAGTCTTATTTGGTCAGGTATGGTAGATCATAACTGTAATCCTAATATCCAGAAGGCTTACAGGAGTCATGAGTTTGAGAAAAGTCTGTGAATTAAGTGGTGAGTCCAGTTCAGTCTACCCTGGGCTACAGAGCTCATCTTAGCTCCTCCTCTCTGAATCTGCAACTTAATAGAAAAGGAAGTTAAGGTACATAGAAATGATGTGTCCAATTTTCCATAGCTAGTAAGTATCAGCTTTTGAACTTGACCCTACATACTCTGTTTCTTAGAAGACTCCAAAGTTTACTTAGAAACTATTGAAGCTTCTCCCCTACCCTGTGTGCGTGTGTGTGTGTGTGTGTGTGTGTGTGTGTGTGTTCAGGTACATATATGTGGATATTTATTCATGTGTGTGCATGCACATGTAAAGGCCAGATAGCAACCTGGCTGCCATTCCTTGGGCTGTATCTCTTATATTTATGGACATGTTCTCTTACTGACATAGCTAATTCAGTTAGGCTGCCTTGCCCGAAAGCTACAGGAATCTGTCTGTCCCTCTCTTTCCATTGCTGGGATTATAGGCGTGCACCACCCTACCTGACGTTTTAAATGTAGCTTTCTGAGGCTAGATCTCAGTCTTGTACAGCAAGTACTTTACTGAAGGGATCATCTCCTGAGCCTTAGTTTTAAATTTCTTTTTAGAGAAACCCATTTCTCCAAAAGGAAGAAACCACAGGGTGTCTCATGGGGTTCATCACCTTTGAGGTATCTCCATCAGCATGGAGGGACCCAAGGCACAGCCAGAGGACCCTCAGAACTGGGAGGCCAGTCTGTCTTCTCACTTTTCTCTTTTCCTTACATGTGACCCAGAAGGTCCTTTGAAATATCAGCATCAAGTCCTCAACCCCCAAGGAGACCACTTAAATTATAGATGACGCCAACTCAAATCCTGGCTTTACAAAACATAGCAATTAGGAAGCAATTCTTCAAGGCTGCTTTGAAAGCTGACAAGGATGTGTTTGTGAAGCTATTCAGAATCCTTGCTCTAAAGCCCTGGGGAGGCATCTTTCTCTGGCCTGTGTGTTAAGGGCTTCTCTGGAGCACTGGTGTATGTTAGCCTGATGGACCCCATACATTTCAAAAGTCTCTGTGGATTTCTTGACATACTGACTCTTAGAAAATCCAGGGCAAAGTTAGCAGCACCGTCTTCAAGTACTCACAGACAGCATACACTGCCAAATTACTTTCTTTTCCCTGTTTCTTACACTTTTTCTGGTCTTTTTACTTTTAATTTATTTTTTTCTTTTACATTTGTACTTTTGGAATCCATCTTATATGCCTTTCAGAAGAGGCATAAGACCCATCAGTAAAGACAAATGAGTCTCTTTAAAAAAAAAGAACTCCCTACAAAAATAACTATAATGATCCTGGATTCCCTTAATTGGCTTTAAGACTCAAAGGAATGAGATAAACACTGCCTATGATAGTACTTTAAAGCCCAGTGTAAATGGGAACCTTAGTCTTGCTAGAGGTAGAAGGAAATGATGTCTAATTACTTCCAGGTCAGCCCACTGTCGAGTGGCCAAAGTAGATAGTGAGAGTCAACGTTCCAAGATGAATGCATGACAGTGAGGCAGGAGGAAGATATAATCTCAAGGAGAGAATTCCCGGAGAATACATCTCTTGTATGTCAAGAGTCAGTGATGGGTTTGTCATAGTTTTTTATCATTAAGCATGCTTATTATGTGTAAGTATATATGGGTGTGTGTATATGTATGTGGGGGCAAGTTGTGTGTGCTTATGTGTCTACAAGAGCATGTGCATGTGCCTGCATTCATGTAGAGGTCAGAGGACAACTTTGGGTGTTGTTTCTCAGAGCACTGGCCATCTTGTTTTGAGATAGGATTTTGTATTGGCCTAAAGCTTACCAATTAGTAGGCCCTCAGGGGTCTGCCTGTCTCTTTCTCTCCAGTGCTTGGATTCTAAAAATGTTCCACAATGGCTGGCTATTGAGAAAATACTTCAACATTTTATATGTGCATGTGATGTACTTCGTCATACTACTTCTTACCTCCTAATTCCCTAACTCCTCACAGAGCCGCCCATACTCAGCTTCCAACTCAATGTCCTCTTTTAAACTTTTATAACCCTCTCAGCCCAGTTTGTGCTTCAGATATACTCATGGGTGTGGGGACAACCATTGGAGCATAGTGAATCTACCAGGGCCCATATGCTGATTCTCCGTTGTACAGGAACCACCAACTGTCAACAGATTCTTATCAAGGGTAGGGGCTTATGAGGCATGTTAGGTGGATTTATTTATTTTCTTTTAAGAAAAAGTTTCTTTGTGTAGCTCTGGCTGTCCTGGAACTCATTCTGTAGAGCAGATTGGCCTCAAACTCAGAGATTCATCTATTAGCCTCTGCCTCCTGAGTGCTGGGATTAAAGGTATACACTGGAAAGGATTGATCTTATGCAGCCATGTGACTTTGTGAGTGTAGTTGTTTTTTTTTTTTAAGTGTTCATAAGACACTGTTGTATCCCAGTCCTTCCCAGTCTCTAGCTCTTATAGTCTTTCTGCACCCCCTTCCATAATAATTCCTGAGCCTTGAGAGGAGGTGAAGTAGGAGAAATGTTCCATTTATTGTTGAACATTTCACACAAACTTACTTTCTGCAGTTTGATCAGTTGTGTGTTTCTATTAACAGCTGTCAATTGCCTAAAGAAACTTCTCAGATAAAGCTTACTAACTGCACTAATCTCTGGTATAGAGATATGAACCTAGAGGGCAGTTTGACAGTAATAGTAGGTTTATTCCTGGAACCCATGATTAGCCAGATTTACCAACATTATAGATGCATTTCTTCCTTGAAGCTGACCTTAAATCCAATAAGATAATAATTGGTTACTCTCATAAAGTTTGTGTCAATACTGCTGCAATGAATGTTTATTGCCAGGCTGATCATTATTGTTCAGAATTTTTATGTGGGTTCTGGGGATCAATTAAACTCAGGTTCTTATGCTTGCATAGCAAGCATTTTTATCAATAAAGCAATCTCCCAAGTCCTATATTTTATTTTTGAATTTTTATCATAAATATGGAGGATATTGTTCTTATCTTACTGATAAGGAAACATGTTCAGAGAGCTTGGAGAAGAGACAAAAGAACATGGTTGATGGACGTTTTGGTTGGCTTCCTGATCACTTTATGGATAACTACTTGAATCATCTGCAGTTTTCAAACTCTTAACAACCCTCTTAAAACCTGTATATTGCATTAGCTGTGATAAAACACCACAACCAACGCAACTTATAAAAGAGAAAAAGAGAGGGTTTACTTGGGCTTATAGCCTGAGAGAGTTAAGAGTCTGTGAAGACAGAGCAAAGGCATTGACGTGGAAGTCTGGAGCAAAGCTCACATCTTAATTCACAAGCAGGAGGCAGAGAGCACACACTTGGAATGACTTGAGTCTTTTGGAACCTCAGAGACTGTCCCTAGTGACACACCTCCAATGAATCCTCCAATAATCCTTCCCAAACAGTTCTACTAACTGGGGACCAAGGATTCAAACATATGAGCTTCTGAGGGCCATTCTCATTCAAATCCTTACAGATGGAAAATGTCCCCTGTGGGCACATGTGTTTTAACACTTGGTCCCCAGCTGCATTGCCGTTTTGGGTGGTTAGAGAAACTTCCAAAGGTAGAGCCTATCTAGAGAAATGATTTTCTGTGTGATATGCCATGGGGACTATAGCCTAGACACAATTTCTGTTCTCTCTCTCTCTCTCTCTCTCTCTCTCTCTCTCTCTCTCTCTCTCTGCTTCTTCCTCCCTCTCTCTGTATGTGTGTCTGTCTTTATCTCTCTATATCTACCTCTGTCTTTGTCTATCTTTGTCTGTCTCTGTCTTTCTATTCTCTATCTGCTGAGATTTGAGCAAACAGCTGTCCCCCTTCCACTGCTCTACACGTGTCCTTCTATGAGGGACTTTATCCTCACCAGAGTATAAGGTGAAATAAACATCTTTTCCTAAAGTTGCTTCTGATGAGTTCTATGGTGACAGCAATGCAATTCATATCCAGGAAGCTTCAGCTTTCAGGCTGATCTGACTGTCTTGCTCTAGCACTTCCCTCAGCTTATTCTTCACACCAGGGCAAGAGGTACATGAAACTTAATTTTGTGCACATGAGTTGAGTTGCTTACATAAGGCACTTCACAATAGCATACTTTATATTTTATGAATAACTAGAAGGGAGATACTCAAAGAATGCTAACACAAAATAACAATAAAGAGGTAGGGATCCTAATTTCCCTGATGTGATTTGGGTAGATTATACTCATTTATTAAAATATAACACTCAACCCTATAAATATTTATAATGATTTGATGTTAATAAAAGTTATTAAAAAGGCTTGGGAGGTGTAAATAATAAATGTACTAATGATCATTACATATTACATGAATGTTTTGAATTATCTTTGCCATTTATAATCTCAGAATTTAGGAGGCTAAGACAGGAGGATTGGCACAAGTTCTGGACCACTCTATGCTACATAGTAATTGCAAGCTAGGTAAGAATATGGAGTGAGATTCTGTCTTAATAAAATCTCCAAAAAGTTCCCCCAATCATTTTATTATACTCCAAAAATATATATAATTAAAATAATATTTTTTAAGACAGTGCTGTGTGACTCTCAATGTAGTCTTGACCTTGTTAGGTAGTTAAGAATGACCCTAAACTTGCCCCTAGATTCCATGTGCTGGGATTACAGTTGTGCACCACCATACCCAGTTGATTAAAAAATAAAAAAATACAAAAACATAGAATGATTTGATGGATGGTTTCTGTCTGTGTTTGAAGGTGACCTTTTGCTGATAACTTCTCCAGTCTCATTACTGGTTACATTTGTTTTTTTCCTCTTACCCTCTACTATGGTGGAAAATATGCACTAGAATTTTCCAGAGAGTTTGTCAAAACACAAAGTACTACAATACTGCACCTCACAGATTCTGATTTAGAGGATTTTCCCAGGTTGGATGTTCCATTACAACACTGACCAAATGCTTCTTATCCTAACAAGACAACAGCCTGGTGGAGACTTTCATAACTGAGATTCAGATTTAATGAGTCACCTAGTGTTGTGGTTTGAATTAGAATGATCACTACAGGCTCATATATTTGAATTCTTGGTACTCAATTGGTAGTACTGTTTAGGAAGGATTAGAAGGTGTTGCCTTGTTGGAGGATGTATGTCACTGGGCATGGGCTTTGAGGTTTCAAACAACCCTATATTTCTCAGTAGATTGATGTCTCTCTCTGCTTCCTGTTTGTGGATCAGACATAAGCTATCAGCCACTGCTATGTCTGCCTGCCTACAATCATGCTCCCTGCTATGATGATCTGAAACTTAAGTTCCAATAAGCACTTTCTTTTATAAATTACTTTGGGTCATGGTATCTCTTACTGACAATAGAAAAGTAACAAGGCACCTTTAGAGCTGTTTGTTTTATTTTTCATAAATCATTTCATCTGTACCTATATTCTCTGTGAGAGTTTAAGTTTGCTTATTAATTCATTGCATCACTTTATTGAATACTTGTTATGTATTAGGCTACTCTAAATCAAGGGGTACAGAAATTGTCTGAAGCAAATAAAGATCACAGCCCTCATGAGTTTTCATCTTCTAGTTGAGGGTAGAGATGACACAGGCAGTAGGCACCTGAAACATGTATTGATGTGTTAGAATGGTGGCTTGCATCAGAACATACAACACACTAGGTGCAAACTGTTCCACATGTAAGAGGTTTAATTGAGGGGGGTAGTAGGGGAAAGAGAAGGGGGGAGAGAAAGGGAATAAGGGAGAAGTGTTCCCCATAAATATGGGTTCTGATGTAGTGGCCACAGGTAAAGGTGGGAGGTGAGCCCAATGGATTCTGGGAATATGGTGGCTGTTGCCCTGGCAACAGGTCTGTGAGGCCCACCTATGTGACATCACGGGCTTTGTAGGCCCTGATGCTAACATGTATGACATTAGATATAAATTAATGTAAATGGCAAAAATAAATTAGAAGCCAGGAGGTAAAGATAACTGTGTAGAATGCAAGCAAATGCAACTCTCAGTAGACTGGGCTACAAAGACCTTGATGATGACATAACATTGAAGTGCAGAGCTGAAGGAGGTAGAGGAATTAATCAGTAAGCTAAACAAATGTCTATGGGTTTCAACAGAGCAAACAAGTTCAAAGCATTGAGCTGCCTGTCACCCATAGAAAACACAAGAGTTCATAATGGCTTTATTGGGGGTTGATGAGAGACCTTTTCTGTTGTGGAAGCCAGCTATGTCTCTGAAGTTAGGTCTTGGACAAGACCCAAACAATGAATACAGCAGGTTCTCTGGGTAATTTAACTTCTATATGATCTGATGTTTGGTTTCTTTAAAGCATGGTTCTTTTAAACATAATAATGAAGGGAGATTTTAGATTTTCCAAGTCCTTCTCCACTTGAACATTGCTTCTGGCCGTAGTTACAATTGTACCTAAACTTCTTAACAACAGCCATACCAATTCAGTGGTGTAAGATTAGAGAAAATAGCAAGTTACTGAATTATTAGGAAATAGCTTCAGATGTTTTCTTATCTGGAGTGGTTAGTTAGAGGAGTTACTTGGGGGAGTTGAACTAGCTCATACCTTCCCTATGATATAGCATGCTTCCCCATATTCACGTATATTCTTTTCCTACTTAATAGAATTCATATTTTCAGTTCAATATACAGCTGCTCCCGGCAAGTGAAACTAGCTTCCACCCTCACTGGCAGCTATGTGAGAGTCTTGTGGTTATGAGTTATCTTGTGCCCAGAATTAAAGTGAAAATGGCACATAGGGTCTTTTTCTTTGCCTTTTCTCCCACCTAATTGACTAAATTAGGGACTTAATGAATGAGATTTCAGAAGTGATCTCAGACTTTAAAGAGTAGTAGGACATATGCCAGCAAACTGAATTGGAAGGCTGGACAGTGTCAAAGTTCCTTGGATCATAAAGTGTCCTATTGGCTCTGCGCTGCTTGCCTCCAGAAATACTTTGGGAGAAAATGAAACCTTTTTTTCAGTCCTAAGGCTTTCTTAATTCGAGTGTGAGGTCACATACAGCAAGACCTAGTTATAACTAACACATTTGGATTTAATGAGGCTACAGAAGTCTAGGAAACTGAGAGCAATTGCAGGTGTTTATTTCATTTTTTGAACTTGAAAACTAAATGCAGTTAGCACAAGAGCTATGTATGTACTTCAAAATGAATTTTATTTTATTGCTTGTTTTTATTACAAAGCAGTGCATTATCATTTTGGAAAGAACACACAGGTAAGACAGAAAATGAAAGAATGACCACATTTTTACCAGCTGGAAGGATCAGTTCCAGCCATATTAATGTTCATAATCTAGAACTATTTCAGACTATCTTACAAAGAGTTTAATAACTTTATTTCCTAGAACTTATTAAATAACACATTTTTGGGAAAAGATTTATTTATTTTAGGCATATATGTGAATGCTTCAATGTATATCTGTACACCACCCATACATGTTGT
>JADRCD010238392.1:0-37835 GCA_019843815.1 Montemys delectorum
TAACATCCATCAGACCTTTTTTAGATTGCTATACAAATCCAATTGAGAAAACAAGGCAGTGTTGGATATCATTGTAGAATGCCTTTACAGTGAAAAATTACTTTACAAAAAGATTTATGCTATTTTCTTTCAATGATATGTTCTTGAGAATGTGTGTATGCACATGAATGAGGTCCCCTTGGAGGCAGAAGAGGGTGTTGGATCCACAGGACTGGGAGTTACAAGTGGTTTTTAGTAACCCTACATTGGTTCTGGGAACCACAAGAGCGATAGGTATTCTTAAACTCTTAGTCATCTTTCCATCCCCTCTCTGAGGGATGAAAACATTACCTACCCTCCTTTGGAGGCAGGGACTGCCTATGTAGCCCTGGTTGGCATAGAAATCATCTTGTATCCTAGGTTGTCCTTGAACTCAGATCTGCCTTCTTTTGGCAAGCACTGAGATAAAAGGTGTGTGCCTCCATTCCTAGTCCAAGAATGCTTGTAAAAGCTACATAACAAGGGGTTTCATCAAGGAAGATTATTTCAAAGCTACGTATTATGCAAACATTAGTTCATATTGATAGCAGAAACATCAATTTCTCCTTTTTTTAAGACTTATTTATTATATGTAAGTACTCTGTAGCTGTGTTTAGACACACCAGAAGAGGGCGTCAGATCTCATAATGGGTTGTTGTGAGCCACCTTGTGGTTGCTGGGATTTGAACTCAGGACCTCCGGAAGAGCAGTCAGTACTCTTTCCTGCTAAGCCATCTCACCAGCCCCTAGAAACAGCAATTTCTAATTTTATCCTTTTTTTCTGTGCTTTTTTGATAAAATCTTTTATTTTAACAATATCTAATAAATGGTTTGTGCTTTACACATGCTTTGAGTACCTTTTCTGATCCTTATCGTCTTATATTTTGATGTTTTTAAAGTATGTAGTATTTGTGTTTCATGGTAGTGTTCATTTTTATGAGTTTTAGGACTTGAGAGAATTACTAGGAAGTTGTCTTGCTAAACCTGTTTTTCTTTTTGTAATTTAAGAGCAATGATGGACTTAATTGGAAGGAACTTCTCAAAATTAAGAGTGCTCATAAGTTGTTATATGCTCTTGAAATTATTGAAGCACTTGGAAAACCTAACAGAAGAATAAGAAGAGAGTCAACGGTAATTACAGATCCAGTATTGTCATTAAAGACTTTATTCTTACAGAATTCCAAGTCATACTATTATTTCATTCTAGAATAATTTTTTCTCCTGATAACCTCCCTTTTTTATATTTTTCCCTTTCTCACAGGGAAGTTATAGTGATCTTTATCCAGATTCTGATGACTCAAGTGAAGATCAAGTGGAAAACAGTAAAAATTCCTGGACTTGCAAGGTTTGGTCATAATTGTTTTGTAAAAGATTGAGGAAAGTACTTGTAGGGTTCTATAATTATTATCTTGAGGAATTTTTAAAGATGTATTTTAGTTTTATGTTTTTAAGTATTTGCTTGCATATATGTAGTACTTGTGGAGGCTAATTGAAGGCTTTCCATATCTCTTTGAACTGGAGTTAGAGGGAGGGAGGGAGGGTGAATGAATGAATGAATATTCTTAGAGGCCAGTGGCTATCCTCTAGTGTCAACCATACACATCCTCTGAGACAGGGTCTCATTGGCTTTGAACTCATCAGTTAAGCTTACTGACAGGTCACCAAATCCTAGGTATACTTTTGTCTCAGTCTCCCCAAGCTCTTAGCATTGTGTTTTTAAGTGGGTTTTAAGTGTTGAATTTAGTTCTGGGCTTACAAGGTAAGGCTTTTACTGAGTGACCTATGTTTGTCTTTAGTTCTGCCTAATTTACTCTTAAAGTGTAGGTGAAAAAATATATTTTTACCCTATTTGATAGTAATGTTAGGTGAGATTGTTTAATTCTTTGTTTCTCCTAATTTTGAGCCTAATTTTTTTTAGTACTGATGTCCATCCCATGTTACTGTCAGTATTGTCTCCTTGTCCTCTAACACACATTGAAATTAGGACATCTTAGTATCGTAGGTTCCATTTCTAAAATTTGAAGTCATGTTTATAAACTATAACAAGATATTTAAAAATAATTTCTGCAAATATATAGAAATTGCTTTTTTCACACCTTTAATCACAACACATAGGAAGCAGAGGCAGTTGAAAGCCAGCCTAGTCTTTAGAGTGAGTTTCAGGACAGCCAGAGCTACACTGAGAAATCTTATCTCACTGTCCCTGCTAAATTAATATTTTATTTATAGACAGTGATTTTTTTTTAATAAAACAGAAGATTTTATAAATCTTGTTTACTAAGTCAACAAGACAGATCATCATTATTCCGTATAACTAATTTCCTCCTATCTTTACAAATTGCTTACAGTTTGTTGCTGCTGGCGGGCTTCAGCAGTTACTAGAAATTTTTAATTCTGCGATTCTAGAGCCTAAAGAGCAAGAATCATGGACTGTGGTAAGTGAACTCATTTATCTTGACTAATAATAGTTGTTACCTTATTTCAGTCACTTCTGTTTCATTGACAATGTACATACTTGATTGAGTTGACTAAGACATATAGTAGAAAGGAAAAGTTTTGATAAGCTGATGTAGATTGAAATTATGTAACTGAATGAAGCAAAGGGGGAGGTTATTTTTGGTGTATAAAGTTGACTTAGAGGCTAAAAGCACTTGCCAAGCAAGCCTGATAAACTCATACATGGAACAGAAGAAAGAATGGGCTTGCACAGAGTTATCGTTTGACCTTTGCATATGATTGCCCACCTCTATTCCCTGTGAGTACACATACATGCACACACACACACACACACAGTTTAATATAAGCTATTTTGATTTTGTTGTTGTTCTTTTGTTTATTTTTGTGTTTTTTTGAGACGGAGTTTCTTTTAGTAGCCTTGGCTGTTCTCAGACTCACTCTATAAACAAGGCTTGCATTAAACTCACAGAGATTGCCTGTTTTTGCCTTTAGAGTGCTGGGATTAAAGGCATGTACTACCACTACCACCCTGCTATATTATTTTTAACATACTTGACATGAATAAGTGCTAAAGTTAATTATTCAGAAATGTTACAAGTTCATGAACAATTATTTCTCAGGTTGTTTAAATCATTTATTAGTATTTATATGGTTTTAATTTTTTTTTCATTTTCTTTTGAGGTATGTTGTTTGTCTTTTAGTCAGGGTCTCCCTGTGTCCCCGGGCTGTAACTAACTCTTTGAGTCTTCCTGTCTTGGCTTCCTGAGTGCTGACTGAGATTACACTTGTACTACCATGCAACCGTTGCTTGCTTTTTAAAGGTGGTTCAGGCTGGGAGTAGAAGCCCTCACCTTTAATCCCAGTACTCAGGAGACAGAGCCAGGCAGATTTTTTAGTTCAAAGCCAGCTCAGTCTACAGAAAAAAGTTCTAGGACAGCCAGAGCTATATGAAACCCTGTTTCTAAGTTTAAAAAAAAAGTAAATTAAAAATGATTCACTTATATATATGTGCTAACTTGATGGATGTAGCACTAGTGATTAAATGTAATCTTTTACCAGTAACTTTGATCTTAGCAAATGAGTATCTTTTGTTTTGACTAATTCTGCTTTTATAGCAACAGTACACAAAAAGTGCCACGGGCCAGCCAGTCCAGACCTCCCTCAACTCGTGGGGGAACAGGGTCCTAGTCAGGTAGACAAGGCGTTGGCAAAGAAACGACAAACAGAAACAGACACAAGGGAGTGCTGTAACTGAATGCAATTTGTACAAAGTAGAAATCAGGCTTATATGGTCTACAGAGAACAGGGCAAACTACAGAAGTCACGTAGGCAGGAGATGGCTACATCAAGGTCAGTGATGCCAAGTGCAAGGCGGAGGAGCAGTGGTGTCCTTCTTCGGACTGGGTTGTCCTGGCAGCCCCAAGATAAACTGTCAGGATCTGTCTGAGGCAGGTAGCTGAAGGTCATATTCTAGCATTCCTTGGCTGTAATGTAAATAATTAGTCGGGGAAGTCCTACAACTTCTAACTTCTCACTGGCAGTAGAACAGTTTTTCTTTGTGTGAGACTTCTCTGATAATAAGTGCCTAACTGCTGTCTCTGGCTCTTGAGATGCCCTGTCTGGTAAGACAGCTTCTTAGTAAAAATTCCCAGCTAATTATAGCTAGGAAATCTATTAGGATTATTGAAACACTATGAAGGCCACGAAACAATGTCCAATCTCAGTTTTAGCTATAAGGAAATATTTCTTAGGGCACTTTTATGCCTGAGTAAAGAAAGCACACAGATCTCTCCACAGACTTAGCAGAAATCAATCTGGAACACGTCTAAGTTAGGAGATGCCCACAACTGACTGAAATCCCCAGGAGACAAACTCCCTTTGGAATCATAATGCCTCTTGTCCATGATCAGGTTTTAACCCTGTTGTAGACCTACTGTCGTAGACAAGTGCATGCAGCAAAAAAGTATTTCTAGACCATACTAATGTATTTGCCATGGCATCAAGAAACTGAGAATAATAAACCTTTTCATTTTATAATAATTAGATGTTTTACTAGTTCCCCTGGCCCTCCCCTCCCCCCTCCCCCGGCAGGGTTTCTCTGTGTAGCCCTGGCTGTCCTGGAACTCACTCTGTAGACCAGGCTGGCTTTGAACTTAGAAATCTGCCTGTCTCTGCCTCCCAAGTGCTGGGATTACAGTCATGTGCCATCACTACCGGGCTTGCTAGTTCTTTTTGTAATATTTCACATAAATACTTTTCTCTCAAAAACAAACAAACAAAAAACCACCAACCTGAAAACCCTACTATGTTACTATTATGGAGGTAAAGTAACACTATTTTAATATTAGGTAAAGAAAGTTGCTAGTGCAATATTCACAACTTTATAATGATTTATGTAATAATACTGTCAATCTTTTGAATTCAATATAAAATAGATTATTTTTCTTTTGAAGTCCACTGGAGTGTTAACTTGTCTGTACTTGGGTTTTAGAGTTACCTTGATGCAGCAGCTCAGCATCAGTTATCAGATACTTTGTTCTACTTTGTACAATTGATTGTTTTTCTCCACCGATTTAGGTTCTGGTAACTACTCACAAATTTAGATTGTGAGGTTTTCATGGCAAGTGTCTTTACCCACTGTGCCACCTCACCTGACATCTTCAGTTTGCCTTCTCATTACTTACATGGTTTTAAATGTTTTGCTTTCTTTAGGATTGTGTTGTTTGTCTTTTAGTCAGGGTATACCTATGTTTGGTATTGGTCATTGGTGTGTGTGTGTGTGTATGTGTGTGTGTGTGTGTGTACGCGCATATGCATGGGCACACATTTGTGATTTTATGTACATATTTTTATACGTTTCCAAATACCTTTTCAGTTAGACTAGAAGAAATTTATCATTTGCTGGGTTCAGTAGTAATTGTGTTTAACATATATTCCAACCAGCTTTGTGTATCCTAGTTTCCACACAAAGGTCATTTACTATGTTTGAGATTTTAACCAGTCTAAGTCTGGTGAAGTTATGTTCTCATGGTTTTAGTTGATATTTTCCTGATAACCAGTATGATTAAAGAACTTTCTGTGTGCATATTGGTTATCGTCTTACTTAGGGTTTTACTGCTGTTATCAGATACCAAGGTAGCTCTTATAAGGACAACATTTAATTGGGGCTGGATATCAGGTTCAGAGTTTCAGTCCATTATCATCAAGGTGGGAGGATGGCGGTATCCAGGCAGGCATGGTGCAGGAGGAGCTGAGAGTTCTACATCTTCATCTGAAGACTGCTAACAGAATACTGGCTTCAGGTAGCAAAACATTTAAAGCCTACAAGCACAGTGACACACCTTCTACAACACGGCCACGCCACACCTTCAAATAGTGTCACTCTCTGATCACAGTCACCTTGTATCTCCTTTGCATACATGTCATTTCAGGTCTATTGAATGCTTTTATTGTTCAGTTTTAATGTCCACTCTGTGTTGTGAATATTATGATTGTTTTCTAGTTTTGACTTGCACTTTAGGCTTTCATTGATTTTAGATGAAGTTTCATTCATGCAAGTAATAATGCAGTTATTTTTAAGAATGTTGAAGTTTTGGAAGCATCTGTGCTTGTGTAATGCTCAATCATACTAAATATACAGAACACTTTATTACTCTGAGGTTCTTTCTGCTTTCTAAGCACTTTCTTTCCCTCTTCCTGCAAAGCAGCTCTAGGAAACTTAAACCATAAATTAAAGCTTCAGTTAATAAAAAATGTATGTAACTTTGGAGCAGTACTTAAGTAATCTTTTACATTTGTCTTTGTTTCAAAATGTTTTGATGTTGAAGAATATGTTAGTAGTCAGTTTTTATTGTTCACAGTGTATTTATTTTATATGACATACCAAAGTTTGTTTATCTACTTGTTAATGGATCTCTGAAGAAGCTATGGGTATTCATACATAAGTTTTTGGGGTACATATATTTTTGGGTAAATTCCATGAAATGAAATCACTAAATAATAATGTAAGTGAAAATTTAAATTCAAAGCTGCAAACCTGTTTTTCAGTGTAGATCCACTGTAGAACATAAAGGGATTTTCTTACTCTACATCCTTACCAGTAGTTGCTTTTGATCAAGAGTTAAAGTTTTAGACTTTCAAGAGCTAGCTGACTGTAGAGTGTTCACTGGTTCATAGAGTGTTTGCTTATCTTGTATGAATCCCAGGGGTTCATCTCTACATCTGCAAGAGCTTTGAAGACTTTGTTTTTTTCTTTATTCAGCTATACATATGGTGGATATTTTTGTTGTCTAAATTGAAGGGTTTTATTGTTTGTTTCTTATAGACATGGTCTTGTTTTGTAGTTCAGGATGATCTTGAAGTTTCACTTTGCTGATTCAGCTTCCTATGTTTTGGAACCTCCATGTGTGGCTTGACAGAATCTTTTTAGAGACAGGAGATAGAAATCTGGACATAGCTGAGGATGTTTTTAAACTCTTGTAATTACCTCTCTAGTGCTGGAAATAGTGGGTGTACACCACTATTTCTGTTTTATACTGTATTGGGAATTGACCTCTGCAATTTGTGCTAAAAAGCACTCTAGTAACTGAGCTACTACTGAGTCCTAAACAATACTTTCCCTCATTCATTTATTTATTATTTATTTATTTAGTCTGTATATGTTACATGATCATTCTTGTGCCTTGGTATGCTCATGGAGATCAGAGGATAACTTAAGAGTTGATTCTCTCTTTCTCCTTTGTGGGTCCTAGGCATTGAATTCAGGTCGTCAGGGTTGTTGGCAAGCACCTTTATGCACTGGGCCTATCCCATCAACCCAACAGTGTCTTTTAGGAGGTGTTTCTAATTTCATTGAAAATTGTATTTGGTTTAAGAAATATATATTGTAAGGTCAGAATGATTTTTTTCCTTCTATAATTTTCCTTATATGTGGTGGAGGTGTATATGTATGTGTATGTCACATGCATACATGTGTCTGCTGGTAGGCTCTCTAATGTACCTGGTGTGGATGCCAGAGTTTAACTTCAGGTGACTGTTGCTGTTCCTCTTAGTTTTTGACTCATTGCATCTTGAGCTTACTTTTTCATTGAGTTGGCTGGAAAGTAAGCCTTCTGGATCCAGCATCCTCTGC
The DNA here is from genome assembly GCA_019843815.1 of Montemys delectorum. NCBI lineage: Eukaryota > Metazoa > Chordata > Mammalia > Rodentia > Muridae > Montemys > Montemys delectorum. The sequence continues at coordinate 7,607 of JADRCD010238392.1, forward strand.
AACCTCACTCCAGCTGTGTTTAGTACACCATGTAATTATGCATATAGTTGGTCTATATTCTCATCAGTTATATTGATGAGCATTTGCAGTTTAGTAACATGGTATTGCTGTTACTGAGGGAAGGATGCTTTATGTAGGTGTTAATGGATTCAAACTCAGTGTCTCTTGTTTGCACAAGAAGCACTTTGTTCACCCGGCCTTCTTTCTAGCCCTCTATTCTGTTTTGTAGTTCTCTTTGATTTGTATAGTGTTGTTATATTACATTTTGAATTAGCTTCTATATGGAAAGATAAGATTGAATTAGTTTATTTACTTTTATAGCATCTAATTTTACCATTTGTTGAAACTATTTCTTTTTCATTTGAATTATATTGATGAGAATTTGAAGTTTAATGTATTGCTGTTACTGAGGGAAGGATGCTTTTTTCCTGATATCTGATAGATATAAGTACCACTTAGCGCTAGAATAAGAATAGGAGGCCAAGCATTGTTGTAGTGAAATTTCTGAAAATCTTCTCTTGGATATAAGTGATATTCTAATTTACTTGTTTAAAGAAAGTTTTTTGAATTATTATTAGAACTTAAAATTCATTGTAAATTCTGTTTTACTGAATAAGTATTTATCTTAAATACTTTTGTAATAAATGTAAGGTTTTCAGTTAATATGTCCTTTGGAGTATTTGGACATCTGTGGTCTGAAAATATCAAGCCTGGTATACATGGCAAGTACAGGCCAGTCAGATCTACATAGTGAGAGTGAGTCTTCTGAAAAAAAGAAAAAAAAATCACTAATATAGAGCAATTTTATATACTAATTTATTTTGCAGTTCATCATATTGGTGAATGGGCTTTTTGTTGTTATTATTGTTGTTGTTGTTTTGACATGACTCCTTGGCTTTGAACTCACTATGTAAATCAAGGTGGCTTTGAACTCAAGAGATGCACCTGCCTCTGCCTTCCAGATGTATGGATTAAAGGTGTTCATGACCATGCCTGGCCCCCTGTTGATATTTTTAATAATTTTTAAAAATAATTGTTTGCAGCATATTTCCCAAAATTCCTTTTAGCTTCTATTAAAAACATTTTATAATAATTCCATGAGAAGTAAATTTGTCATTTCTAATTTATTATATATACACCCTTTTACAATTTATATTTAAAAAATAAAATTAAAACAATAATAATAGCTTTTCAATGTAAAACTTTCTGTAGTGACCACTGTATTTCCTCTTGAGTTCATGGCAAGAGTCTAGAAACAGCAGTGAAAATAGTTGCAGATGAGAATCAAAAGGATACCTTAATTTTATTAATTAGCAACGTCAGCCTTGTGAATTGTATGTAGGACTAGCTGCCTTTGAAGAGAATCAAGACTCTTGGAGTATTTTATGTTCCTTTTTTTACTCTTTATTCTTTTTTTTTTTTTTTTTTTTTTTTTTTTTTGTATTTTCAAGACAGGGTTTCTCTGTATAGCTCTGGCTGTCCTGGAACTCACTCTGTAGACCAGGCTGGCCTCAAACTCAGAAATCCACCTGCCTCTGTCTCCCAAGTGCTGGGATTAAAGGCGTGTGCCACCACCACCCGGCTTACTCTTTATTCTTTGTATAGCCTTAGCTCTTCTAGAACTATCTGTAGACCAGACTGATCTTAAACTCAAAGAGATCTGCCTGTTTCTGCCTGCTTCTGCTTCCTGAATACTAAGATTCACGGCATGTACTACCACTACCTGACATCACTCTTTATTCTTGCGGGATCGAAAGTATATCCATGGGGTGTGCTCAGATAAAAGCTCAGTTTACTTAGGAACCAAGGAATCCAGAGATCCGTGACCATTTGCCAATATTATGCTATTGTATTACAAATTAATTGTTTTCTCCCTAGTGGACTATATATAATTTGCACCTCTCAATTAAGCATAGGCATTGAGTTATAAAATCTAGATGGAGAGGCAAAACTTCAAACTGTGATGTGGTAGCTACCAGGGAAGTAATTGAAGGAATCTCTTGGTAGTTGAAATAATTCCTGTGAATAGTTATCTTTAATATATTCAAAAATTGACATTTTAAATGGAAAAACTTTCTTTGACATCCATATTTATGAATTTTTTGTGGGAAGGAATTTTCTGAGAGTTTAATTTTGTAATGGATCGTTTTCTTTTTTTTTTTTTTTTTTTTTTTTTTTTTTTTTTTCGAGACAGGGTTTCTCTGTGTAGCCCTGGCTGTCCTGGAACTCACTCTGTAGACCAGGCTGCCCTCAGACTCAGAAATCTGCCTGCCTCTGCCTCCCAAGTGCTGGGATTAAAGGCATGCACCACCACTGCCTGGCCTGGCTATCGTTTTCTTAAAATAAAGTTACATAATGTTAAAAAATCGGGCTGGTGAGATGGCTCAGCAGGTAAGAGCACTGACTGTTCTCCCGAAGGTCCCGAGTTCGGATCCCAGCAACCACATGGTGGCTCACAATCACCTGTAATAAGATCTGATGCCCTCTTCTGGTGCTGTCTGAAGACAGCTACAGTGAGCTGGCCCGCCAGCAGCCACATGATGGCTCACAGCCATCTATACAGCTACAGTGTACTCATACACATAAAATAAATAAATAAATCTTTAAAAAAAATCATGTAGCACATTGATGAGAATCTACCCACAATTTTTATTTTTCTCTCTTAATTTCAGAGTTGTATAGTAGTCACTATTACCATACACATGAAATGAAAAGCTGATGTTTTCTCATTCACAGTGGCAGCTGGATTGTCTTGCCTGCTTGCTGAAATTAATCTGCCAGTTTGCAGTAGATCCGTCAGATTTGGATTTAGCTTATCATGATGTTTTTGCCTGGTCTGGCATAGCCGAAAGCCATAGGAAAAGAACCTGGCCTGGAAAATCAAGAAAAGCTGCCGGTGATCATGCCAAGAGTCTTCATATACCACGATTAACAGAGGTAAAGTTTGGAAATTAGCATTAAATTGTTCTAATGAATTCTGCTTAAGTTTTGAGGAAGCATGTGGTTTGTTTTTTTATAAAGTTAAGAATATATTAATACATAATTGATTACTATGATACTACCTATCAGCCACAGCAATGTCATAAGTTGACGTTGTAATGATGTTTTGGTAGTAGTTTTCAGTTCTTCATTTAACAGGAATGCACAATGTACCATTTTAATGTGGTATCTAACCTTACAATTACATGTATAATTAGAGCATTATGATGTGCATTCTGAGTGTATCAGAGTCCATTCAGAAATACATGTTTCAACAGAGGAAATGTAGAAGATGAATTTCATATACACATGTTCTTAAATATTAAATGGAGTCCTAAAGGAAGCTAGGCAAAGAACTAGTCATCACTCCTATAGCTGAGTGAAGATCATTGTTGGAGCTGTAGGGAGTTAGAAGCTCACCAGAGATACCTGTTGAACTAGAGTTAGTGAAGTGAGTCCTTTTGAAAGCTGAAGACTGGCACTGCAGAGATGCTCAGAGGTTAAGAGCACTTACTCTGCTTCCAGAAGACTAATTTGGTTCAGTATCCCCCACATAGCTCATAACTGGCTCTAGGAAGATCTAATGATCTGGCCTGGCCTCTTTGAGTACTTGCATACATGTGTACACACACACACACACACACACACACACACACACACACACACACCACACAGCACACCACACACAAAACAACATTTAAAAAGTGAAGCCTTATCTCTTCTGGTCAAAAATCTCTGGAGCTATATTCAAAAACAAGGAAGTCCATTATCTAGTGTAACAGGTTATATTAGGAACCCAGCTGTCAAAGGAAGGATCTTGCCTTTCAGAGATACAGACAAACAGTATAAAAGTGAGCACATCTTTCAGCATAAGCAGAGCTCATGGGCCAGGTCTGGTGACACATCTAGGATCCTAGCACTCCAGAGGAAAAGATAGGCAGATCTCTGAATGGTCAACCCAGCCAGAGTTAATATGGAGATCCTGTCTTGAGAGTGAGAGACAGAGACAGAAATCAATCATTTTGACTATGTATTCTTTGTTCAGATAACCAAATGTATACCCCTCATCATCTCTGTTTGTGATTGGGGAAGTAGAAAGAGACTAAGATGAGTTCTTATTGAAATCTCTTCCTCATTCTGTCACTCCTTGAGAGGCACACCTCATCTGATAACTGCCACAAAACACAAGAGTAATGAATTGGTACAGATAGAGGAATTTGGTGGTAAATTATAAGATTTAGGAACTATTGATATAAATGGGAACCTAAAGTATGTTTTACTTTTGCAATGTTAGGGATTACATTTGAAAATTCATCTCTCCTAGTATTGTAAATTATTTATATCTCTTAAATATGAAAAGTCGCGTGGATTCAAGATGCATTCCAAAGTGTTAACTAGTGGGAGATAGTACTTGGTAATTTCTTCAATGTTTCTATTATGTTTTTACCAGGAGAAACCTTTCACATTGTAATATAAATAAAGTGATGAGATTCTTTTCACTAACTTTTTGAAATAATTTCCTTTTAAAAATTGTTTACTTTTATGTATATTAAGTGTTTTGCCAGTGTATGTACATGTACACCTAATTAGTGCTTGGTGACCAAGGAGGCCAGAAAAAGGCATTGGATCACAGTTATGAGCTTCCATGTGGGTTCTGGGAACCAAACCTGGGTCCTCTTCAAAAACAGCATGTGCTCTTAATGCTGAGTCATCTCTTTAAATAATTTTTATATTTATTGATATTTGTTAGTGATTTACTTATATTTGAATACTAAATATATGTAAATATTGATCTAAAATACACTTAGGGAGATTTATAGTGCTTTGTTTTTTAAAATATGGCAACTACATGGCTAGTAAAATAATTTAGGTTATACAAACGAACCTTTCATCTAGTCAAACATACCTGCCATTTATAATATGTACATACTTTGTTCAGAGATTTTTGCATTAGGTGTTATACAGTTAGGAAAAAATGCATTTCTATATTTATTAACTTATTTACCAAACAGTTGTGGCTTAGTGTGCACATAAGAAATAAAACTTACCATTGCATGATTTTAGGGAAAGTGGGGGAATGAAAGTACATTTGGTATTTTGCTGTATTCAAAGAACTTTTTTTTTTTTCCTCCCTTGATGTTTTTGTTTTTAAAGGTGTTTCTTGTGCTTGTCCAAGGAACCAGTTTGATTCAGCGACTTATGTCTGTTGCTTATACATATGATAATCTGGCTCCTAGGTATGCATTTTTGTGTTATATATGTATGTATATGTACTTCTTACACTTCATTTTGAACTGGGCATGGTGGCACTTACCTTTTCTCTTAGTATTGTGGAGGCAGTGGCAGGTGAATTCTTCACTTTGGGGCTAGAGAGATAAATGAGTAAAAATGCTTACTTTTGTATGCATGAGAACCTGAGTTCAACTGCCAAGCATCCATATAAATGTCAGATGATAAGGTATGTACTTATAATTCTAGAGATGATGTGCGTCAGGGATAGGATCATCCCCAGAGCTCAGCCAGTCTATTCAACTAGGTAAGACCCAGTTTTAGTAAAAGAAAGACCCCTTCTTAAAGATAAGGTGGAGGATAATAGAAGATACTTGATATCCTCCCCTGACCATGGTTGTATGTATGTCATATACATTAAAACAGTAAATAACCACTTCATTTTGAAAAAGCTTTTAATATAAAGGTTACTAGGATTTTATAATATATCACCCAACTTTTTCATCTAGATTTACATATCTTGTTAACATTAGTTAAGCATATATTCATGGGAATTTCTGTGTATGTTTAGAAATTCTATGGAATTTCATGAATGTAAGTTATAGACATTGTGATTATGTAGAACTATTTTGATATTTGTCTCTTAAAATCAAACATTTTTTTTAGTGACTAGACTTTTTTTTTTTTTTTTTTTTTAATTGTGGATGTGTATGGATGTGTACTAGTGATGTCTGTTGTTATCAGCAGAGATTTGGAGAGAATTTCTAGTCTCCTCGGGTTGAAATTATAGGTGGTTCTAATGTGTGTGTTAGGAAGAGTGGAATTTCATTCCAGCATTCATTCCTGGAAGCCCACAGTTGCCTATAAGTCTAGGTCGAGGGTATATAGTAACCTGTTCTGTCCTCTATGGGCACAAGTGTATGTACATGTGTACACACACACACACACACACACACACACACACACACACACACACATACAATCTTAAAGATAATTCCTCAAACATTTTTTATACATTCAATTAATTACCTTTACTATTTTTCTTTTACTTTTTTTTTTTTTTTTTTTTTTTTTTTTTTTTTTTTTTTTTTTTTAAGAATTAGTGCTAGGCCGCAGACAAGCATTTTACGATAAATTAGATCCTAAAGCCCCTGTTAATTGACATTTTAGTAATACAGGAACCCCTCCCTCCTTTTTTTTTCTTTTTCATTTGAAACATGATCTTGCCCGGTCTGCCTTCCTTCAGCCTTGCAGTTCTTGTGCCTCAGAATCTATAGAGTTCTGAAAATCCAGGCATGTGCCCATTATGCCCAACTTGGGCCGAAAACCAAAAGGGTTGTTCTAGAACATTTTTCAGTTTGCTTCTTACATTTTAGTTGTAATACTCCAGAAGTGACATGTTTTTCATAGTATGTTCTGATGATGTCATTTGCTATTGATGATACTAATTTTAAGAGTCAATTTAGCTTATTCCTATTTCTTCTGCTCAAAACTTCTTTTTTAATAAGCTGTCAGTATAAAGACATTCTGAAATTATAAGCCTACTGCTTCCCATAAAACCTCAAGTGCCTTGAGCTTTCATCAATAATTTTTCTTGAATAAATGTTAGTATAATCTCTGCTGAGTGTTGATTTTCCTAATTATTAGAATTTCTTGAATATTATTGGATAACCCATTATTATGTAAGGAGATGTACTTTTTAATGTTATTCATCTAGTTTAATATTAATTTGGATTCATGGATTTGAAATATTTACATAAAATTCTTTAATGTCATTATTCCTTTTTCTCAAATTATGCAAGGTGTCTTACAGAAGCCACTTGAAATGTGTTATTGTTCACTTTGTTGTTCTCCTATCATTTGAGGATAAATGCTCCTTCTTAATAAATGTCTCTATGGTGTATTGTAGGTCTGTCTTACTAGTAACCCGTCTCAGTCCTGATGTCATGCTCCCCTTCCCAACAGGTTTTTCAAAAGGTTACATATATGTTTGAGTACCTGCAAGTGTGTGTGTGTGTGTGTGTGTGTGTGTGTGTGTGTGTGTGTGGGAGTGTGTGTGTGTGAGAGAGAGTGTGTGCGTGTGTCTGTGTGTAATTGACTTGAGAGCTGGGAAGATTCCACAGTCATTTTTGAAAGATGCTTTAGTTCTGCTTGCCAGAAATGTTAAAATTCTGAGTGTTTTATATTTTCGTTGTCTGTGGTTTTTCCATGAATGGAATTAGATATGTGTTTGTAAAACTAAAAAAGCTAGCAAGATGACTCATTAGTTAAAGTACTTGCTGCTTTATCATTAGGACCAGTGTTCAGATTTCAGCACCCACTTTGCTGAGCATCCCTACACACCTGCTCTATATCACTGAGTGGACAGAGATAAGAAGGTCTCTGGGGCGTCTTGACTTATACCCTAGTCCAATATATCTGAACTCTGTGTTTACAGATAGATCCTACCTTTAAAGAATATGTGAAAAGTGGGAGATACCTTACAGGTTTTTCTGGGGCCTCTGCATCCGAATAAGCATGCATCATACCTGCACATGCATTTCTTCTGTCTCTCTTGGTCTTTGTCTCTATCTCTCTTTCTGTTTACTGTCCCCCACCCCTGTACCCCCAACACACAGCAGTACACAATATGTTAATGCACAGAACTTTCGTTAAATTCTCAGTGCATGATTTGAACAAGCAACTTCATCCCACTTATTTAGACTACTTTAGAAACTTGGAAATATAGAAAATTTTAATACACAATTTCAAGTAAAGAAATAGGTTTGGCCTGGTTGTGATGTGGCAGCACATGCCTTTAATCCCAGCACTTGAGAGGCAGAGGCAGGTGGGTCTCTGTGAGTTTCAGGACAGCCTGGGCTCCTCAGCCATTCAAAAAAAAACCAATCCCCCTACCCCCCAAAAGGTAAAGAGAAAAAAGGAAGGGGTTGGTTAATATATGGGAACCTAGTTTTATGTCTTTTTTATGTCATATATTTTATGTCTAATATTATTTATGTCATAAATTATATTTGAGTGTAATAATTTTAAATGTTTCATAGTGTTTTATTAGACTGAACTTTGTTGTACACAAAGAGTATATATAAAGTTGATGTAATTCATTCTTTTTTGGTTTTTTTGTTTGTTTGTTTGTTTTTGTTTTTGTTTTGTTTTTTGTTTGTTTTTGTTTTTTTGCTTTTTCGAGACAGGGTTTCTCTGTGTAGCCCTGGCTGTCCTGGAACTCACTCTGTAGACCAGGCTGGCCTCAAACTCAGAAACCCGCCTGCCTCTGCCTCCCAAATGCTGGGGTTAAAGGCGTGCGCCACCACTGCCCAGTGATGTAATTCATTCTTAAAAGAAAACATAAAAGGGCTTATTGTAATCTTTACAGCACTACTTCTCTTGATCTCTTGTTTTGTCTGAGTTCTGTGCTGTAATGTTTTCTAAAGCCGTCACCCAAGGAACCAAAATTAACCTTTTAACAGTTACTAAAATTCTTCTAATGCAGCCCCATACAGATTGCTCTTGAGTTAAATGTATTTTGCCTATATGAGTTTATAAAAACTAACCATGAGGTCAGATCTGTGGGTGCACTTCCACAATGCCAGCTACTATGCAAACTGAGCCACAAGAACTCTGAGGTCAGCACAGGCCGGAGCTTCATGTGAGGATCCAGTTCTTATAAAACAAACAAGGACCAACAGGATGAGTAGGAAAGGCATTTGCCACCCAGCAATTGAAGGTGACAACATGTACACACAATGATTCTATCACGTTCTTGGTTGCTATATTAATGTATCTCTATGTATAAATGAGTTTAGAAATTAATTTTGGGTGCCAACAAAATTGCTGAGAGTGAGGATAAAGGTACTAGGCCATTTAGAACCCAGATAGTGGGAGGAGTGAAACCCACACCAGTCAGCCAAGCGAGGCCAATTCTCCTGTGTCAGCTTCTTGATTGACTGCAATTTCTGGTCTGCAATACCAGCTTATTTCATTTTTATTTTATTGTGAAATACACTTATTTTCTTTTGTATCAAGGACCAACCCCAGGGCCTTTTATATGCTACTATGTGCTAGGGAAACAACTGTATTGTAGTGCAGTTGTACTTTAATCTACTTTGTTACTGTTATTGTTTTTGGAGTTGTTTTGTTTTGTTTTACCAGTGAGCCATACCTCACATCAAAGTGTTTATTATTGGGTTGTTTGTATGCTTGCTTTTTTTCCGTTTTTTGTTTTTGGGAGATGTTTTAAAATAGTTCTGGCTGTCCTGGAACTCACTGTGTAGGTCAGGCTGGTCTCAAACTCACAGAAATCTTTGTCTACCTAGGCCTACCAAGTGCTGGGATAATAGGCATGCACTGCCTCCACCACCCGGCCTGATCAACATATTTTTATTAACATATAAATTATTTTGCTTTGTAATAGACCTTAAAACTTATTCCTCCTCTTTTTTTTTTTTTTTTTTTTTTTAACAACTCCCTATATTATCCTATCTTCGGAAAACAATCTTGTTGCTTTCCCAAGAATTTCACTTACTAATAGTTTCACAAATAAGTGACAATCAGAGTCTGACTATGTAAATTTCTTGTCTATTTGGAGTGGAGTTATAAACGTTAAAGAATATATTGTAATTATTTTACTACATTGCCAAACTTAATTAGGAGTGATGTCATATTTTTGTTTTACAGAGTTTTGAAAGCTCAGTCTGATCACAGGTCTAGACATGAAGGTAAGAACTCAACAAAGTGTATTTTAGGTTTTTTAAATATAATTTTTAAGGAGAGTGTGTAAGAGCAATTGTTAAACACTCTGTATTTAATACTGAGCATTGTGTCTTTATAACACAAACCATATCATGCCTTTATTTTCTTTCAGTGTCCCATTATTCAATGTGGCTCTTGGTGAGCTGGGCTCATTGCTGCTCTTTAGTCAAGTCTAGTCTTGCCGATAGTGATCATTTACAAGATTGGCTAAAAAAGCTGACCCTCCTTATTCCTGAGGTAAGAGAGAAAGGAAAGGCTGCTGCTGCTGCTTCTACAAGTGTTTCTATTATTAGCATTGCTAATTAAACAAGATCAAATAATATTGAAGGAGTGTTCATGAGTCTATTAATCATTTTAATTATTTACCATTTAGATACAGAATCTGATAAACTAAAATGTGTAAATATTATACATTCATATTTGTCTCTTCTTAAGTTGTGTTCTGTTTTGGATATTCCAGGTGGCCATATCTAGATTGTTCACTTGGAATCTGTAAAGTGACTTAAATACTTTTAAAATTGCTTGTGGTTCTAAAATGTTTTTATGTTGTAAATAACATAATTATGAAAAACCTTTAATTCTATTTATTTTTCTACCTGTATATTTTATATTTGTTTCTGCTTTATAGACATAACTAAGCATTTCTTTTAAAATAAAATAGGCATATACTACCATGCACTACTGAATACTTTACATGATTGTATGTTGTTTACAATACATTGCTAGGGCTGGTGATGTAGGTCAGCACTTGCTTGCCTTACATGTGCCAGGCTCTGTGTTTAATCCTCAGCAAAACAAATGCTTTGGGAAAGAAGTCAGCCATCCTAAGTCATACTCACCTGTGTTCTCAGCATGTGGAAGTATAGGCAGGAGGATAAGGAGTGCCAGGATAGCATTTGGGGCCACCTTAGGCAATAGAAAAGTTTCATTTCAAACAGACAAGAAATTTACTAAAGCTCTTTTTACATACATTATTACCCTTCACTCTTCTTTATTATTTTTATTTTTAATCCTCTTCACTTTTTCCCTTTCCCTACACACACAAGTGCTCCTCTCCTTTCTGCTTACATCTCTCCAGCCCTTCTAGATGCTGGGCGCAAACCTAAGGCCTTATTTATACAGGCAGGACAGCTGCTCTAATGCTCTGTTATATGTGTTATATTCCCAGGATTTACCCCCCTACACACAAGGTCTCGTATAGCCCAGTTTGATATCAAGATTGATAATGCAGTTTAGGATAATCTTAATCTTTTGAGGCAGTCTGGCCTCCAATTTACTGAGTAGCTGAGCATAATATTCCAGTGCTGGGATTTCAGTATGCTTTACTTTGAGAAAATGCTAGGAGTTAAAATTGGGGACCAAACTCAAAGCAAACTCTTACCAACTGAACTATTTACCTAGCCTATGAATAGCCTTTTAATACTCAAGGCTGCCTCTGTTTTGTCCTTCAGACTGCAGTTCGACATGAGTCTTGCAATGGTCTCTATAAGCTATCTCTATCAGGCCTAGATGGAGGAGACTCAATCCATCGATCTTTCCTTCTTTTGGCTGCCTCAACATTATTGAAATTCCTTCCGGATGCTCAAGCACTCAAACCTCTAAGGGTAAGATTTTACTTTGTTGCAAATTTGTTACTGTGTACTGTATCCTTGTTACCTCATAAACTCCTGATTCTCCCCTCCCCACCCTGGAGTGCTGGGAAAACCATGATGTCTCATACCATTCTCAGGGCCAGCATTACAGCCACTAACAGCATCCATGTGGTCAGATTTCAGCTTTGAATTGTCTGACAATTGTCCCTACAAAGTTGAAAAATTATAGAATACCCTTTTTCATTCATTTGATTTTTTAAAATTTTTTTAATTTTTTAAATATGTATGTATGTATGTATGTATGTATGTATGTATGTATTTATTTGGTTTATCAAGACAGGGTTTCTCTGTGTAGCCCTGGCTGTCTTGGAACTCACTTTGTAGACCAGGCTGGCCTCGAACTCAGAAATTTGCCTGCCTCTGTATCCCAAGTGCTGGGATTAAAGGCATGCACCACCAACTGCCCTTGGTTTTTTTTTTTTTTTTTTTTTTTTTTAATTTTTATGTAAATAAAAGATCCAATAGTAAAGCATTTTAAAATAGTTTTCAAAATATATACTATAGAATTTGCATATTTTCCTATGATTATATTTTTTCCAAATAATTGGAGATTGTTTTTCTTTTCTTGTGTTTGTTTTGTTTCTTTCTTTGAGACATTGCTTTATTCTGTCTCCAGATTGAATTTGGACTAAAGTTGATATTTTGTTTTTCCTTATCTCCTGATTTTATGATTTCACAGAATTCACCAGGAATTCACTCTTCTTAGTATTTGTATATTACTTAGTTGTTTAGGCATTTAATTTCATAAAGTCTCTACTTGCTTAAATAAGTTAATATTTTTAAAAGTGATTTTACAAGGTAAAATTTGTTTTAATAGATAGATGATTATGAAGAAGAACCACTGTTAAAACCTGGATGTAAAGAATATTTTTGGTTATTATGCAAGTTAGTGGACAACATACACATAAAGGACGCTAGTCAGGTATGTTCAAAGAAAACCTTTTCAGTTGTTACTGTGCAACAGATACCCAAGTCATGCACAGGGATGCACATGGCTTTCTTTGTCATTTTAGCTAAGGGCACCTTTATTCATCTCCTAACTTTCCTGTTACATTATTCTCTTGTGTTCTTCCCTAGTTCCTTTCTTATTTTTACTTTGACTTTAAATCTTCATTTATATGTACTACTGACCAATCTAAGATTTGCAAAATTTTAATTAGAAGTGAAATATGTATTATGCATGCCAGTATAAGTGCGTTGCCCATCAAGGCCAGGAGAGGGCATATTATTCCCTGGAGCAGTGGTTTTCAGCCTGTGTGGGTCATGACCCATTTGGGGTCACATATCAAATGTCTTTTGTATCAGATATTTACATTTTGAATCATAACCATATCAGAATTAACGTGACGGAGTAGAAACAAAATTTTATGGCTGGGTGTCACTAGAACATGAGGGATTGTAGTGAAGGGTGGAGGCGTTAGGAATGCTGAGAACCACTCTAGGACCTGCAGCTTTAGTTACAGTTGTTTGTGTTAGCCCTTCTCACTGTGGGCCTGGGGACCAAACTTGAGTCCTCTGGAAGATCAAGTGTATGGAACCCCTGAGCCATTTTTCCAGTCCTGAAATTTGTGTTTTTAAGTTATATATGTATCTTTTTTATAATAGCAGCTAGATTTAGAGTCCTGGATATATAAAATAAATGCTAATGTTTATATAGATATGTAAAAATAAGAAATATGTAAAAAAATAAAGTTATTTTAAGCTAAACTAAAACATTTTCTTTTGAACAAATAAGTGCTTGGAATAAAGGTTTGTCCCACCACAAAGAGCAACAAATCAATGTTTAAAACAAATACATTTTAGCCAGTCAGTGGTGGCACATACCTTTAGTCCCAGCAGTTGGGAGGCAGAGGCGGGCAGATTTCTGAGTTCGAGGCCAGCCTGGTCTACAGAGTGAGTTCCAAGACAGCCAGGGCTATACAGAGAAACCCTGTCTACATTTTGAAGATAAACTTGCCATATAGACTTTATATTTTCCTCCTTTTATAAATTAGTTAAACCGGAAATATATGTATGATAATTCAAAGAGGTGGGACTAACATAAGGAGGATCAATTTTGCTATTTAGGAACCATTTTCTCTTAACTTTTGCATATATATGAAAATACAAGTGAAAGTATAGTATATAGTCATCATAAAAATTGGCCTGAAATATTTATACTCTCTCAGTTTTAGTTTTACAAGTAACTTTGTAAAGCCTTTTTATTTGTGAAGCAATTACAAAAAAAAGTTTTAACTTATTTAATTACTACTTTTTAAGTAGTGATACCAGATAAATTTTCTTTTAAATCTGGCATTATCCATTTACTTATATTAATGAAGAAGCTATAATTCTTGTCAAAGTAATTTTCCCTCTTACAGCTCTAGTTTCTTGGATTATGTCTAGTTTGTGAAGTCTAGTTTAATTTTATTTTTTTCAGATATGAAATTAAAACTGGTAGAAATTAACTGTAATGTTTAACTTTATCACTAAAGTGTGGGTCAAAGATAATGACAATAGAAAAAAAGGCATGAGGATAGTATACTGTGGTTCACATCACTAGTATATGTGTAATTGCTTCTTTTTTTTTTTTTTTTTTTTGGTGTTTTGAGACAGGGTTTCTCTGTGTAGCCCTGGCTGTCCTGGAACTCACTCTGTAGACTAGGCTGGCCTCAAACTCAGAAATCCACCTACCTCTGCCCCCCAAGTGCTGAGATTAAAGGCATGCGCCACCACTGTCCAGCCGTAATTGATTCTGAATAAATGAAATCAGAAAAAAAAAATCCTTTAGTATCTTGTCAGGTGTTTATTGTTCCACTGTACTTACTACTGTGGCTATGTTAATCTGTCACTCTGTTTTTTAGGGATTTTTTTTGTTTGTTTGTTTGGTTTTTTTGGCCTGCTGTGTGCTGAGATTTAGCCCATGAGCCACCACTGCCCTTTTTTGGACTTGATGCACTTGAAAGTATACGTTTTTTGGGGTTTGCTTATTTGTTTTTGATATTATTTAGATGAATAGGTACATCAAGAGTTACCTTAATTGAACTTGATTTGTAAAATAACTTTCATTATATATAATGAAATAATTTATATTTTTTACTTTGTGATACATCAAACATAAAAATTTGTATTTGAATTTTGTATTTTCTTTTTGCCTTAAGACAACACTCCTTGATTTAGATGCTTTGGCAAGACATTTGGCTGACTGTATTCGCAGGTAAAAATCCAATGCAAAATTACCAATTACATTATTGAACAAAGATAAAAGAATATCTTTATTTTATCTTTTGCTTGTATTCTTCTCTAACAGTAGAGAGATCCTGGACCACCTAGATGGTAGTATAGAAGATGACGGGCTTTCGGGGCTCCTGAGGCTCGCCACAAGTGTCATTAAACACAAGCCGCCCTTCAAATTCTCACGAGAAGGACAGGTATACTTTAAAATCCATGTATGAATTATAGTTGAAGCTTCTTTTTTCATTGTATGTGTGTTAATGTTTTGTTTTACAATATATCCAAGCCATGTTTGCTAGAACTTGATGATGGACCCTGAATAAATTAACAGTGAAAATAGGAAACTTAGAATATATGTTTAGAATGTAAAAACAAATTTTAATTTCTTTTACTTAGGGGAATGTCTACTTTGACGTTTCCTATGTAAAAATGTTTTTATATATGTTTTCTCTTGTGCACTAATGTCTTCACATAGTAGAATCAATTAGTGATAATCATTCCAACTATAATGGCTTCACCCTGCTTTCTTTCTTTCTTTAACATTTATTCATTCATTCATTCATTCATTTATTTATTTATTTTTATGTATGTGAGTACACTGTAGCTGTCCTCAGACACACCAGCAGAGGGTATAGGATCTCATTACAGATGGTTATAAGCCACCATGTGGTTGCTGTAGAATTGAACTCAGGACCTCTGGAAGAACAGCCAGTGCTTTTAACTGCTGAGCCATCTTGCCACATCATGCTTTCATATTTTTAAGGCCTCCTTGAAATGTATTTTGAATATTTACAACTCTTTTTTGTTTTTTGTTTTGTTTTGTTTTGTTTTGTTTTGTTTTGTTTTTCGAGACAGGGTTTCTCTGTGTAGCCCTGGCTGTCCTGGAACTCACTCTGTAGACCAGGCTGGCCTCCAACTCAGAAATCCACCTGCCTCTGCCTCCCAAGTGCTGGGATTAAAGGCATGTACCACCACCGCCTGACTATTTACAACTCTTAATGACTATGTCATTGGTACTTTTCTCATCTTTTGCAGTGAGGAAATTACTTTTCATTTTGAGAGCTGTTATCTTGAGATTACTTATTGTGTTTTAAACAGTAAACAAGAGTACTGTAACTTGCTTATGTGTGTGTTATTCATATATGTGCATGTGTTATGTATTTGTGTAGTATATACATATAATGTATATGTAATATATGTGTGTGTAAAGCGTGTACACATACTTACACATATATACACATTATACACTAAAGTTCATTTGTTCTATGTCTCTTGTATTTTATCTTCTCTATAACAAAGCCCACAACCCTTTTTTTTTTACTTGTCACTGATTTTTTTTTTTACTACTTTTTATTGATTTATACAGTATTTAAGATATAATACTGATCAGTTTTATTACTAATATCCCAGCTTTTTTATTTTTCAATGTGTGACTTTCAGGGACTTGAAGCATGCTAGCACATCCCAGTTAGTTTGTTGCTGTTGTTTTTGTTTTTTTTCCCCCAGAAAATACTATATGTACTTTTTTTTTTTAATTAGCTCTTTTAAAACAACAGTTAATATGCTATATGTTATTTTGTCAAAGCCCTCTCCTTTTTCCCACCAGTATATTCAGTGGTAATAATGAGATGTATAGATTTGTGTTTGAATTGTTATGTAAAATTTTATCTAAAATTAGATACATAGTAAACTGATTTTTATAACATTGTACACAAAAATTACTAAAGAAAACAAAGCTGGGGCTGGAGAGATGGTTCAATGGTTAAGAGCACTGACTGCTCTTCCAGAGGTCCTGAGTTCAAATCTCAGCTACCACATGGTGGCTCACAACCATCTGTAATGGGATCTGATGCCCTCTTCTGGTGCGTTTGAAGACACCTACAGTATACTCATATAAATAAGTAAATAAATAAATAAATCTTAAAGAAAAAAGAAAACAAAGCTGCCTAGTACTCCAAAACAGTGAAGGTTCTTGTATCTTGATTGTCCCTCTCATACCCGCCAAGGTATTTTGTTTGTTTTTGAAATTTATGAAGCCTAAGATTGTCCTGAACTTGATTTGCAACCAAGGCTGGCCTTGAGTTCCTGATCCTCCTGCCTTTATTTCCAGAGTGTTGGGAATATAGATAATTGTGTGCATTTTATGTGAGTATTCCTGTGAATATTTGTTGGCATATTTATGTCATGGCATATGTGAGATGCTTTTAGGACAACTTGTGGACAACATCTTCTACCATGTTGTTTCCAGCAATGAAAAGATTAAGCTTGGCAGCAAGAACCTTTATTCTCTTAAGTTCTCTGGTAAGGACTCTAGATGTAGAATATAAGAAATGTTGCTTACATAATGTTTATAGTGGGGAGAGTTATGTTTTGATAATTTTTTATTGCTTTGAAACTGTCTTGAGATAGCCAAGCTGGCTTGGAATGCTATATAGTTTACTCGATGTAGTGCAGGATGATTTTGAGCTCCTGGTCCTCCTGCCTCTACCTCCTAATTGCTGCCATTGCAAGCATGCAGTACCTTACATTTTCAATTTGTTTTGTATTACACAGTGTTTTATTACCAAAATCTTTTTAATATTGAGCCACAGTAGTGAATACTTTTAATCCCAGCATTCAGGAGGTAGAGGCACGTGGGTCTTGTGAGTTCAAGGTCAGTCTGCTCTATATAGTGAGTCCTAGGACCGCTGGAGCTATAGAGAGACCTGTCTCAGAAAACAAAAACAAAACAAAAAAAATTCTGTCCAGTTTGTATAAGTTCTTTTGTGAAAAATAAAGGTAGATTCAGAATAAAGAAAGCAAAAATGTTCATTGGCTCAGTATTTATGGCAAAATGCTTTGATCACAGGCTTTAAGTGTAGGTTTTCAAAATCATGATATAGATAGAGCTCATTTTCCTTTGAGATATGAGATGTTTGGCAAAGATAGTTCATTGTTAGTTTTTTATTAGCCAATTCATACTTTTTATTGAAATGTTTGGTTACCAATGCAGCTGAACATGTTCTTTTGGGTTTCCATGACATTAATCTCAATTCTTAATCCTTAAATAGATAAAAATTAAATTATATCATCTTTGGGTCATCTGTATGAAATAAGACTCAAATCATTTTGTGCATTTAGTACCCAATCTTGTCTTCTTTTGCAAAGAATGATTTATATTATTTGGAAGTAGTAAGGTAGAAGGAGAAAACATTCTAGTGGTAAACCTTTTTAGATGTTTTGGTTTTAGTTTTTTGAGTCCTGTGTGTTGAGTTCCCAGTACCAGGCCTGGTGAATGATTTGTCAGGACTCACAGGACTTAACAGTGGACTCATGCCTTGTTTTTGTTAATAGTAGAATTGAACGTGATTCAGCTTTGCCATTGTGGTTACTCTGACTCAGCATATGTTCTGCATTTCCAGTTGCTGATATTCAAGTTTCCTAAAAGTAAAACTACAAGCAGTTTGGTACAGTGAGCCACTTCAGTCATTTAGGAAAAGTTTTATACTCATGTAGGGAACTGATTACAAGTCAGGTTTTTCAGACTGCAGTGAAATGCCAGTCTTACCCAAGAGTGATGATATTTGAATCTTATTATTTAGTAGCAAGGTTCTTAATGTTTCTGCTTTTTTTCATGGCTGCCACTCAGGGTGGGTGAGGTGCTTCTGTTCTTATTGTTCACCAGATGGAGAAACATCTGTAGGACTTGGCAAATAGGGAATAACAAGGCCTTAATAGACTATCTTGGTAATCTACAAATGAAAATAATAACACTGTGCAAGGATAATCTGTAAGGATAGATACAAAATTTGAAGTGGGGAGAAACTAAAAGATGGGGTCCATTCTATTCTGTTTGTTCAAGAGAAAGAACTTTGGCAAGATTTTCAAATGATGATTTATGATACTGCTATACATTTTTGACTGATATCTTAGTAAGTTATAGCTAGTCCATTATCCAACTTGTTTTTTGTGTCATTATGTTTGAATATAATTAGTATCATATTTAGATAACATACCTGCTTTCTTCTTACTTCCTAGGAATTTTTAAGAGATATCTTCAATCTTCTGTTTTTGCTGCCCAGTCTAAAGGACCGACGGCAGCCAAAGTGCAAATCACACTCTTCCAGAGCTGCTGCTTATGATTTATTGGTAGAGATGGTGAAAGGGTCTGTTGAGAACTACAGGCTAATACACAACTGGGTGATGGCACAACACATGCAGTGTAAGCACTCTTCTTTTCCTTGAATCTTTATAAATTGAACACAGAAATTAAAAATTAAAGGACGTTGATTAAAAAAATCACCTTTTCACACACTTTGATATACACGTTGTTGATAGAATAGTCAGCATTTAATTTTACTAGAAAAATGTAAAAAACCTTTTGTATTTTAAATATTTGGGATTTCTTTGACTGTTACCTGAATTTTTATAATTAGATTTAAAATGTTTTTTAATAGTTAATATTTTAAATTCTAATTCTACACATACTAGTTAGGTTATCAATAGAGGTAGTAACTGCCGATCAAAGCAAGATATGTTTAAGTTTGTTTGGGGCATCTTCTCCCTCTTTTTATCAGCAGCCCATGCACCTTATAAGTGGGACTACTGGCCTCATGAGGATGTACGTGCAGAATGCCGGTTTGTTGGCCTGACTAACCTTGGAGCTACTTGTTACTTGGCTTCCACTATTCAGCAGCTTTACATGATACCAGAGGCAAGGCAAGCTGTCTTCACTGCTAAAGTAAGTTTCCATACTGAAAAACAAAACTTAGTTTTCATAAATCATAATTAATTTGATATAATATATTGCTTAATATCAAGAATATATGGGAAAAGAAATTTTTGTTGTCCTGGCTAATTCTTTTAGTGTAGTTAAATTTGTTTGCACTTATTTGTAGTTTCATTATGTGTTATAATTTATTTCTCAAAGGACAATGTAGTTTTTGGACTTTATATGCTTAATATGCAGAGTTAATATTGTATTTCAGTAAAAAAATACAGATTTCTTTTTTTAACTTCATTTATTTGTTTATTTGTTTGTTTATTGACTTTACATCTCAATTGCAACCCCCCTTCCCTGATCTCCCAGTTGCACCCTTGTAAATCCTTCCCCCCATTACTCTGAATGGAGGATCCCTTTGGGTACCAACCCACCCTGGGACATCTATTCCCAGCAGGACTAAGCATCTCCTCTCCCACTAAGGCCCAACCAGGCAGTCCAGTTAGGGGAAGGGTATCCAATAGCAGGCAGCAGAGTCAGAAATAGTCCCTGCTTCAATTTAATTCAAGCTGTACATCTACAAATGTGCAGGGGCCTAGGTCTAGCCTCTGCATGCTCTTTGGTTTGTGGTTCAATCTCTGTGAGCCCCCATGGGCCCAGGTTAGTTGGCTCTCCTGATCTTTTTGTGGTGTTCCTGATAACACAGGCTCCCTCCGTTCTTACCTTACTCTTCTATAAGACTCCCCAAGCTCCACCTGATGTTTGGCTGTGGGTCTCTGCATCTGTTTCCATCCTCTGCTGGATGAAGCCTCTCAGGAGATAATTATTATTTTAGGCTCCTGTCTACAAGAATAGAAGATTATCATTCATAATGTCAAGGGTTGGCTCTCTCACTCTATTTTCTTATTTTTTTAATTTTTTTTAAAGACAATTTCTCAGTGTAGCCCTGGCAGTCCTCGAACCAGGCTGGCTTTGAACTAGCAGAGAACTGCCTGCCTCTGCCTCCTCAGCACTGGTATCAAAGGTGTATACCACCACTGCCAGGCTAGTAGTGTTTTATAAAACCAGTTACTTATCAAAGAATCATGTTTTCAGTGACTTTGTTCCCCCTCTAGATAAATGACTTGGTCATACATTTTTGGTGCTTTTTTTGTTCGTGTTAAAGAGTACTTTAAAGCTTCAGCATTGTCGCCAGTTATCATTAACAGAAAATAATATTTTCAGTTAAAAACTAAACCTGTGCTAATTATAGAGATGGTTAACACTTTCTGTTCTTCCGAAGGACAAATGGGTTACTTCCTACCATCCATGTCAGGGTACTCGTAGCCATCTGTAATTCTAGCTCCCAGATACAGTCACATATAACAGAATGAATGAATGAATGAATGAATATTTTTTAATTGAATTGAAATCTATGTAACATTTGCTTACTTAGTTGAGCATGGTAGTATACACCTTAAACTCACAAACTGGGGGGGCTGACATGGGCAGATCTTTGAGTTTGTTAGTTTCTACATGGTGAGTTACAGGGCAGCCATGGCTGCATAGAGAGCCTGCCTCAACAAAACAAAACAAAAGAAAACTGAGTTACTTCATTTTTAGGAAAAGTTGTCCTGTGTTGTATCCTAGGCTGGTCTCATTCGGTAGTACTTTGCATATATTAGATCTGTTACGGTTTGGAAATTTTTATTTTAAATGACTTCTCATAGTCTCAAATATTAGGCCTGTCATGTTGAAAGTATACATACTCATTTAACTATTTTTTTCCCAATTTGTTAACCCTCTTTATTCAAACCTTTTACAATCTCTCTCTCTCTCTCTCTCTCTCTCTCTCTCTCTCTCTCTCTCTCTCACACACACACACACACACACACACACACACACACACACGCACGCACGCGCGCGCGCGCACACACACACACACGACAGATTTCTCTCTTTTTAATCCTTACTTTGTAACCTTAACAAGCTCTTACACAGCAAAACCATGTTACTTTTATTTCTTACAAGATTGATCTATGACTCCAGCACTTGAGAGGTCATGATAGGAGGACTGCAAGCTTCAGGCTGTGGTAGTAAATGTTCTGTTGTTTTAAAGAGACAGCATGTCCAGCTCTTAGAAAAGGAAGTATTCAATTGGGGCTTGCTTATAATCTCAGAGCTTTAAGTTCATTATCCTTAAGTCAGAGTGCATTGTGGCACATAGGCAGACCTGGTTGCTAAGAGAGAGTTGTATATCTGTATTGCAGGAAGAGCGACTGCACTGGTCCTGGCTTAGGCTTTTGAAACCTCAAAACCCACCCCTAAAGACACTTCTCCAACAAGTCCAAACCTCCTAAAGTTTTCTCAAATTAGTGCCACTCCCTAAGCATTCAAAAATGAACCTGTGGGGGCCATTCTTATTCAAAGCACTGCACTAGGTGAAACAACTTCCCTGTTTTCTAAGGGAAGGATGACTGACTGGGTAAAGTACTTGGTTGTGGAAACTAAAAGATACTGAATTTGATCCCTAGCACCTATGTAAAAAGCCAAGTATGTGGTGCCTATTGTGATCCCAGTATAGGGACAGCAGATACAAGGCAGTCCTGAAGTTTGCTGACCAACCAGTCTAGCCAACCAATAGGAGGTCCCAGTGGGAGACAGTGTGTCTAAAAATAAGATGGCTCCTGAGATCCACACTGGAGAGTGACTTCTGGAGTCCTTGCATATACCTGCAGCATGCACAAATTAATAAACTTAAAAAATACATAAAAGCAATTAGGTTTAAGTAATAGCCGGATTCTCCGATCACGGGTTGTAGTATTTTGATGTCTAGATTGTTTTTAAAAAATCACAAATAATTTTCTTCCTTAGGATTGAAGTGTATTATTCCAGGAAAAAGTATAATATGACTAATTGATACTGAAATGTAATTTATAACATTTGAGTTTATTCCACAAGGGAATTTACATACTTGAAGTGCTTTTTTTTGTTTATCAATAAGGTATGTGATCTAGAAAGCAGGGTTTTTTTTTTTGTTTTGTTTTGTTTTTTGAGGGAAAAAACAAAACAAAACAAAACAAAACAGGGTTTCTGTGTATACACCTGGCTCTTCGGAACTCACTCTGTAGACCTTGAACTCAGAAACCACCTGCCCCTGCCTCCCAAGTGCTGGGATTAGAGGCATGTACCACCACTGCCTGGCTCAGAAAGCAGTTTTTAAAAAGATCTCTTTATATTGAATTTTCTATCATAATAGCCATGACTGTATTTATTGTAATGGGAAAATACCCTGATTTTTCTAAGATGTAATAAAAGGGTGATTTGTGAGGTGTTTCCTTCCATATAGCCAAAAGGATGAAGAAGTGTAGTGTTCAGCACATTATAGGTCTACAAGGATGTCCGCATGCATGCCACTGTTAGTTTTTTCACTGTTTCCTTTTTACTTCCAGTATTCAGAAGATATGAAGCATAAGACAACTCTTCTGGAACTTCAGAAAATGTTTACATATTTAATGGTATGTTTGAAAAATATGCAGAATAACTAATCAGGTTATTTTTATATGAAAGTGATGGTAAATATTGTACTGGCTCTGTTAATTAGACTTATTGTTATCTCTCTTCTTTGTAAGACTTGTAACTGAGTTACTTATGTTCTATTAATTTACCTTTTATTTCTAGTATTTTTCCATCACTTGTTGTCTCAGCTATTGCTACAAGGAAACCATCATGACCAAAACAACTTGTGGAGGAAAGGGTTTATTTGCCTTATACTTCCACGCAAAATATTCATCACCACAGGAAGTCAGGACAAGAACTCCAAACAGAGCAGGATCCTGAGGCAGGAGCTGATGCAGAGGCCATCAAGTGCGCCTCATGGTTTCCTTCTCATGGCTTGCTCAGCCTACTTTCTTCTAGAACCCAGGGCTGCCAGTCTAGGGATGGACCTACCCACATGGGCCATCAATCACTAATTAAGAAAATGCCATACAGACTTGCATACAGCCAGATCTTATGGAGACCTTTTCTCAATTGAGGTTTTCTCCTTTCAGCTGATTCTGGCTTGTATAGAGTTGACATAAAACCAGCGAGCACACAGTTTTAACTCTTTTATGCAAACTTTCTAACTGATGTCTCTTTGTCTTATCTCCACATTGGAAAAAGTAATGAATCTTTTAACAAAAGCTATATCGGGCTGGAAAGATGACTCAGCGGTTAAGACTACTGACTACTTCCCTAGAGGTCCTGAGTCCAATTCCCAACAACCACATGGTGGCTTACAACCATCTTTAATGGTATCTGATGCCCTCTTCTGGTGCGTCTGAAGACAGCTAAAGAATACTAGCTGGTCTTGCAGAGGATTTGGGTTCTGTTTCCAGCATCCACATTGCAGCCCACAGCCCTCTATAACCAGGTCTAGAGGATCTGATGTCCTCTTCTGGCCTCCGCAGGCACTGCATATGCCTGGTGCACAGACATTCGTGGAGACAGAACTCCATACAAAGAAAATAAAAATAAATAAAGCTTATACAAATAAAAAACCAAGATAGATGTTTTCTATATTGGTACCTCACTTAAAACTGTTTGTAGAGTCTTGTTCTTATTATGTTTTGTAGAGTTTTGCTGCCACTCACCTCAGCCAGTCACAGTTGCTTGTAAATCCAACTCTTTTCTTCCCTAGTTATGCAGATGGTACACACACACACACACACACACACACACACACACACAGTTTGAAATAGAAAATGAATTTTGTGGTGTCTTTTCAGTTATTTTCTAGAGATTATAATTTAATTACATTTCTCCTGTCCCATTCCTACCTCTAAACCTCTCCCTATATCCCTCTCTGTTCTCTTCCAAACACATGGTCTCCCCACGCCCCCATCAGTTGTTATTGTGAATGTGGGTATCTATCTATCTATCTATCTATCTATCTATCTATCTATCTATATTCCTAAATACAGCCTGTTTAGGACATGTAATGTTTCTTGTATCTATGTTTTCAGAGCTGTCAGTTTAGCACTGGACAAGCAGATAGTCTTATTGATGATAAAACATTGAATTCTTTTTCAGGAAAGTATTGTACTTGGCCTTATTATGCTACTTAACCAGCTTCACCCCTGATAACATGAAGCCCTTCGAAGCCCATTACCTTGTTGCTTTTCTACTTGTATGGTTATATGTATAAGGTTCTTCAGAACTCTACTCTTCTCTCTTTTCTTCCTATTGTCTAATCAACTAGAAGTCTTAGAGTCAACAAAATATTTGTCAATTTCCATGTTTCTCTTCTACTTTTGATACTAAAGTTTTACCTGTTAGAAATTTCAGGACAGATAGTGTCATAAGTATCTTGTATTCTCAGACTGAAAAAAAAATGTGTTTTTTTTTTCTAAGCAAATAGAAAATATATTAGTTTGTTTGATGCTGATTCTTAATGTCACCTTATTTTGGGGCAGGGTGTTACTGTAAATATGGGTCTTTTACTTAAAATCCTGTCCCAGCTGTCTGCATGCTGGGAATATAGGCGCATCAGTACTATGCCCTGGCTTTTAAATTTTCCTTGTAAGAGAGATGGAGTACATTTGAACTGACAAAATCAGAACTGCTGTTTAAACTATCCCTCCCTGCCAAATAAGGTTTCTCTATGTAGCCCTGGCTGTCCTGGAACAGGCTGCAGAGCAGGCTGGCCTCAAACTCAGAAGTATTCCTGCCTCTGCCTTCTGAGTTCTGGGGTTAACATTGTGCCATCACATCTAACTCTAGTCTGAACTGCTTTTAATAAAATTTCATAAAGTTCAGTGTACAGAAACTTATTTGGCTTGCAAAAGTTTATTTTAAGCTTTATAATTAAAGTTTGTGTTCCAATAATAATTTCATACGGTGAGTTTATGATCTCATCTTATTAAACTAAAAATACCATTCAACTCAAACAAAAGAAGTCAAATGGGTGGCTGGAAAAATTGTCATCTTCAGCTGGGTATAGTGGAGTATTCCTCCAGCCCTAGCATGTAGGAATCTGAAACAGAGGCAGCTAGTTATTTTGAAGTCTGTCCCGGCTACACAATGAAACCTGGGGGTGGGGTGAGGTGGAGAGTGTGTGTCTGTGTCTGTCTGTCCGTCTGTCTGTCTCGTGACAGGCAGAAAACTTTCTTACTTGCTTTATTGTCTTGAGTTTGGTTTTTGTCTTATTTTCTGTGGGGACAGAGATTTTGTTGTTGTTTTGGTGTTTTTTTAATTGTTCTGAGCCAGGGTCTCTCAGAAACCCAGGAACTTCCCATTCTCTAGCCTTGGATTCCTGATTTTCCTGTTTCCACTATGTGCTAGAGACATGGCATTTTCCACCCTATATGATTGTTGTTGATTCTGAAATTTTGTTCTGGCCATTTCTTACTTGATATTTCTCTTGCAGGAGAGTGAGTGCAAAGCATATAACCCTAGACCTTTCTGTAAAACGTATACTATGGATAAGCAGCCTCTGAATACTGGGGAACAGAAAGATATGACAGAGTTTTTCACAGACCTCATTACTAAAGTTGAAGAAATGTCTCCAGAACTGGTGAGTATCAGAGTACTGAAAATTGGTCTGAAATTTATATAACTTTGAATTTTAGTCACTAACTTTGATTTGTTTTATGTTAAAGAAAAATACCGTCAAAAGCCTGTTTGGAGGTGTCATTACAAACAATGTTGTTTCCTTGGTAAGTATATCTGTTTGTTGTTGTTTTATAAGGGTTTTGGTGGTGGGCTCATAATAAATTGCTAATTTTTGCTTGTTGATCATCCAGGATTGTGAACATGTTAGTCAAACTGCTGAAGAGTTTTATACTGTGAGGTGCCAGGTGGCAGATATGAAGAATATTTATGTGAGTGATACTGTATATAAATTGAGCTTATACACACACACACACACAACAACAACAAATTTGTGGTCATAGAAGAAATAGTTATTTTCATGTATTTTCTTTCATGTTTTGCCCTTTAAGTACTAAATATAGACTACATAATTGGTTATTTCCCAGTAAAAGTGTAAATATCTTTTAAAAGTTACATTTCATATGAGGAAAAAATTTAATTTGAAATTGCTTTTTATAAAAAGAAGAAATTGATTTTCTTTATGCATCCTGACTAATTCCATGTTGTGAATCATGCCACCTTCCCAATGTTGGTTTACACGTAGGAGTCTCTGGATGAAGTCACTATTAAAGACACCTTGGAAGGGGACAACATGTACACCTGTTCTCACTGTGGAAAGAAAGTCCGAGCTGAAAAAAGGTATGCTGCTTTCAATGTAGTTTTTATCATTTTGATAAATTACTCAATGAAATTAAAAGACAAACTAAAAATAGGATATAGATGTTTGATAACAACTGTATGTAAATGTGATATAATTAAACATTGATAAACAGTACACTATAGTGATTCAGATAATATTAGCTGTTTGGAGCTCAATATCACTCAGTACGTTATTATTCAATAAAGTTTAATTTAGTATACACAGTAGAATAGAAAGTGGGAATTTCTAAACTTGCCACCTGTCTGGGTTTTCTCGGGAGACATGAAAGATAAGGGTAGTGATCATACTTGTCTGTCTGCACTGACTCAGTTGTCTAGTTTTAGTGACTGGTTTCTAGATAATAATACAGAAATATTTAGTTTGGAAGTAATTTAAAAAAAAAAAAAAGATTTATTTATTTATTTTATGTGTATGAGTACACTGTAGCTGTATAGATGGCTGTGAGCCATCGTGTGGCTGCTGGGAATTGAACTCAGGATGGCCCCGCTTGCTCTGGCCCTACTTGCTGCGGCATAATTCACTGTAGCTGTCTTCAGACACACCAGAAGAGGGCGTCAGATCTCATTACAGATGGTTGTGAGCCACCATGTGGTTGCTGGGATCCGAACTCAGGACCTTCAGGAGAACAGTCAGTACTCTTACCCGCTGAGCCATCTCGCCAGCCCTGGAAGTACTTTTACATGCCTAAATTTAGTCAGTACAACATGTTATGGTAAATTACTTTCATTATTATTAATATCAAAATTGTTTTCCATTTAACAATTGAAGATGTGGTTTCACAGAAAGATCAGAGTTACTTCTAATATTGGTCTCTAAGACAGCAAATTCAGGTGAATAGATACTGTGAAACAGGTAATACATGCTGAACCTGAGTTCTCTCTTCATGGAACTGTTTTCTAAGATCAGATCTCTGGAAGGAGATCTTAGTGTAAGCTAGATTTGGTAGTTAAAGTTTTAGTTTAAAAGGACTAAGTTTCTGTAGAACTTTGAAAGTGGTTCTTTCCTTTGCACTACAGATATTGATACTATTTTTGGATTTTGTGTTTTGATGCATTCATCATAACCACTTTTCCTTGGGCTACAGTTATTAAAAGAATTTCTTGGAAAATCATAGTTTAATATTCCTCAAGTGTAAAACAAGAAATATAACTGGGCTTGGGGAAATGGCTTAATAAGCAGTTCACAACCATCTGTAACTCCAGCTCCAGGGAGCTTCTGAGGACACTCTCATTCACACACACACACACACACACACACACACACACACACACACTAAGGTATTTTTGAAATATATGTAATATATTTGTCTCTCTTCCCACCTCTCAGGGCTTGTTTTAAGAAATTACCTCGCATTCTGAGTTTCAATACTATGAGATACACATTTAATATGGTCACGATGATGAAAGAGAAAGTGAATACGCATTTTTCCTTCCCTTTACGTTTGGATATGACACCCTATACAGAAGATTTTCTAATGGGGAAGAGTGACAGGAAAGAAGGTAAGTTGGTTTTCTCAAGTCTCTGTTAACAAGGAAATTGTATGAATGGGAAAAGTTGATGCTTCTTTTCAACTACATTGTTCTAGAAATCAAAACCTTATTAAAATTATTTTTTATATGTGTGCATGCTCTGTCTGCATGTATGTGTAGCACATACATACAGTGCTCACAAGGCCAGAAGAAGGCATTAGATTCTCTGCACCTGGAGTTACAGATGGTTGTGATGTGGTTGATGGGAATTCAGCCAGGTCTTATGGAAAAGTAGGCAGTGTTCTTATCTGCTGAGCCATCTTTCCATTCCAGAAAGGAAAACTTTTTTTTTTTAGAGACAATGTTATATATTTACTCACTGAGCTAATATTCAGACTCTTTGAGGACCATGGTCTGGATATTTTTTTTTCCAGTGACTATGCTCTTGGAAAACTGAGGTCGTGGTAAGTGTTACAATAAACTTGAAATTGTAATATATTGCCAAATACAATGATTGTCACAGGTCTTGAGGAATTAAAACTTTAGTGAGAAAGTAACACTTCAGTGGAGATGTAGAGTAGAGCCTGAGAAGAAAGGATACAGTTCTTGAGTACAAGGGTAGCAGAATGAAAGTCACAATAGTTTTTGGCTTTGGATCATATTAGCAATTTTGTCCTTTGCTTATTATCTCTTATATGAATGTTAGAATGGTTGGTTTTGTTGGTTTTGTTTTTTGAAGACAGTGTTTCTCTGTGTAAGCCCTGCCTGTTCTGAAACTCACTCTGTAGACTAGGCAGTCCTTGAACTCAGAATCTGCCTGCCTCTGCCTCCTGAGTGCTGAGATCAAAAATGTAGGTTAGCCGGGCAGTAGTGGTGCACATCTTTTTAATCCTAGCACTTAGGAGACAAAGGTAGGTGAATTTCTGAGTTCAAGACCAGCCTGGTCTTCAGAGTGAGTTCCAGGACAGCCAGGACTACACAGAGAAACCGTGTCTCGAAAAACCAAAAAAAAAAAAAAAAATCTGGGATGTTCTACAATAGAAGGCTGTTAGGAAAAGGTTATTTTCAGATGGGATGAAGAATAGTGGAAAGTTTGAAGGTTGAAGTGTAAACTACACTGAAGAGAGGGAAAGTACAACAATAGGCAGAACTAATGGATTTTTCTTCTGTTTTTGGACACAGACCTTTGTGCATGCTAGCATTCTAGCAATACATCCCCAGACCTTAGAATTCTTAATTGGGTGAATAAATAACTTATTGAATTGTTCCTTTGTAGTGTAGACTATTCTTAAAGCAACAGCAGTAAAATAGTGACAAAGTCACATAGCTTTTGGTTCCCCACACATTTTACTTCGTCCTGTTTACTAGAGATGGGATGAGTAGCCATGAAAACTTGATTTTTAACTTGAGCAATAGTGAAGAAGAGTTTGGATCAGTATTTTAAAGTCTCCACAAACAAACAGTCCCAGGAAAAGTAGGTCTAAAATAATTGGTAGTCTTTGGTTATGTTTAACAGCACAATTTGATTTAAAAGTAGAAGTAGGAACCAGATGTGGTGGTGCAATCTTTTAATCTCAGCATTCAGGAGGGACAGGCAGAGACAGGCAGAGCTCTGAGTTTGAGGCCAGGTCTACAAAATGAGTTCCAGGACAGCTACACAGAGAAAACCTGTTTTTTAAAAGCAAAAATGAAAAAAAAAAAAGTTGAAGCAGGAAGCCAAATTTTAGTGAATTAAGTAACAATGACCACTAAACTATTTCAAATATATTGTGTGTTTCTCAAGGACCAAAGGGGCTTTTGTGTTTGATTTTTATGTTTATTTTGCTTTTATGGCATTTTTGTTCAATTTGTTCTTTGTTTTGTTTTGGAGTTTTTGTTGTTGTTCTGTTTTGTTTTGTTCTTTTGAGACAGGGTCTTACTGTATATAGCTCTGGCTACATGTATAGACCAGGTTGGTCTAAAACAGATT
>JADRCD010238393.1:0-19608 GCA_019843815.1 Montemys delectorum
CATTCCTGCCCTTAAGCAACCAGAGGCGTCAGAGTGCCTGTCATCAGGCTGCCGGCATTGAGCCTCCAGCAGGAACCTGTTTCTAGGACTGCAAAACACCAAGCCCTGAAGCCGCGCTAATATTCCTACACAGCCTTCTAGGAACGCTTGGTAGGATTGCTAGTCCAACCAAGGAATTTGGACTTTATTTGGAGCTGGAGAGGCTTTGTTTGTTTGTTTGTTTGTTTTTAAAGATAGACCTGGCTATCCTGGAACTCACTGTGCAGACCAGACTGGCCTCTAGCTTAGAGAGCCCCCTGCCTCTGATTCTCAAGTACTGGCATTAAAGGGATGCGGCCCCACACCCATCTGGAAGGCTGGTTTTTTTAAAGCCGTAAACCAGGAGATTTGAGATTCATATTGGGTTTTTCAGGGGAAAAAATGAAATATCTTATTACAGAGAACTTTGACAAATTTTCACAAGGATTCTTTTTATTAAAAATCCCAGTGTTCCTGGCGGCTTTCCTTCCTCCCCTCCCCTCCCCAATATTATTTGTTTAACGTATAACATAATCGCAGCCCCATCTGGCCTGGAACTCATAAAGATCCTCCTCATTCTGCCTCTGCTGGGATTAGAGCAGTGCACCACCAAAACTAGCTTTTTGGAAAAAAACTGTTTTAGGGCTGGCGAGATGGCTCAGCGGGCAAGAGCACTGACTGCTCTTCTGAAGGTCCTGAGTTCAGATCCCAGCAACCACATGGTGACTCACAACTACCTGTAATGAGATCTGACGCCCTCTTCTGGTACGTCTGAAGACAGCTACAGTATATTACTTTGGAGCAAGTGGGCCATCCTGAATTCAATTCCCAGCAGCCACATGATGGCTCATGGCCATCTGTACAGCTACAGTGTACTCATACACATAAAATAAATAAATACATCTTTTTTAAATAACTGGGGTTTTGTTGGTGGTGATGGTGGTTTTGTTTGTTTGTTGTTTTGGTTTTTTGAGACAGGGTTTCTCTGTGTAGCCCCTGGCTGTCCTGGAACTCACTCTGTAAACCAGGCTGGCCTGGAACTCAGAAATCCACCTGCCTCTGCCTCCCAAGTGCTGGGATTAAAGGCATGTGCCACCACCGCCAGACCCCCCCCCCCAAAAAAAAAAACTGTTTTAAAGGTGTATTTATAAGGGGGAAAAATTTATAAAGATACAGATCTTTTTTTGTTGTTTGGGAATCGTGTACATGCATGTGAAGTGTTTCAATTAAGACCACCCTTGAGGCAGGTGGATTTCTGAGTTCGAGGCCAGCCTGGTCTACAGAGTGAGTTCCAGGACAGCCAGGGCTATACAGAGAGACCCTGTCTCGGAAAAACAAACAAACAAACAAACAAAAAAAACACCCTATTCCCTCTCCCCCAATTCCATGGGGGTTCCCACTGGGTCCAGTTAGTATTGCTGCTATGTGCATGGGCGTAGGACCACCTACTGGAGCAATGGCAGCCTCTCTGGTGCCATCCACCTGAGGAAACCTGACTCTCTCTCCGAGTGACCAGTTCCCAGTAAGTCCTCAGCTAAGGGTAAAAATATGCTGAGCATCTTCTGGCTTGACTTTTCCCAGGTCTGTGTGCATTCTGTCCCTGTCGCTGTAGGTTCATATGAGTCGATGCCCTGTTGTGTCCTGAATCGTCTACTGTCTCTGCCCCTTACAGTCTTTCTGCCCCCTATTCCACAAAGAGCCTTGGGCCTCGGGGTAAATAGGCCATACTGCCATCCTATTTAGGACTGAGAACTCCACAGCCTCTTATTCTAGGCTGTTGATCAAATCATGAGTCTCTGCGTTCACTACCGTCTACTGCAAAAAACGAGAAGCTTCTCAGTGAGAGGGAAAAGATTTTCAAACCCAAGGATTGCACACGGGCCCTGAGGTCTTCCAGTCGTGGGGTTGGAGTCTGGGCTGGGGGGTAGGGGGCGGTCCTCTATAGTTCATGAAACACTGTAAACAAAGGCCTACTACAGTACCGTTCAGGGCAGCACCCTTTGTAACAGAGAGAAGTCAAAGCCAGGTATTTTGTTGCAGGCCTGAAGTACTACCACCTCCAGAGGCGGAGGCAGGATTACCACACTAAGTGGGCTACTAGGTAGGAGACTGAATCCTAAAGAAAGAAAGCAACCCCATCTGAGCATCCAGCTACATAGTCTTCAGACATCAAAACTCGAACAGACACAATAACACAATCTCCACTTCCGAGGGAACAGCCACCAAACCATCCAGAAAATGAGTCTACAAGTATCAGTATAGAGCTGTCCAAAAGACACGGAGCAAAGAAGCAGGGAGAATGGATACATTATGTCCGGCATAAGGCAAGTCGCCATGGCAGAAGCTCCCATGGACACACTGAAGAGCCAGGGGAAGAATTTGAGTCACAAGAAACAGTTAATGATTCCCAACAGTGGGATGAACTTTGTCCCAGCAGAGGAGACAGGTTTAGTTTCCATTCTGTACCCTTTGCCACTGTGATTTTTTTTTCTATTTAATTTTTTTTTTTTTATTTGAGTCAGGGTCAAACAGTCTGGCCTTTAACTTCTGATCCTCCCATCTCCACCTTCCAACTACCAGGATGGCGGGCATGAATCGCCACGTTCAGCTTGTGAGTACGCTTACGTCATGACCCACCTGTGGAGGTCAGAGGACAAGACAGTAAGCACCTGTTCTCTCATCCTAACATGTGGGGCCTGGGAATGAAACTCAGGTTGTTGCCTAGGCCCATAATATAAAGATCTTTTTTGGACAAGATCTTACCATGTAGCCTTGAGTGGTTTGGAGCTTCCTATGTAGACTACGCTGGGGTTGAACTCATAGAGATCTGCCTGCCTCTGCCACTTCAATGATGAGATTAAAGGTGTGTGTCTTCGCTTTGGGCCTAGGGTTAGGAGCTTGAGCCCATCTTGAGCTACATCGTAAGATCTTGTCTCAAAAATTAATTAACTAATAAAGTGAAAGAGAAGAAAAAAGAAAGAAAGAATAGTAAAATAAACCAGAGCAGCAAGAGGTCTTTCTACAGTCTAATGACTGGAGTTTGATTCCAGGCACTCATCACACAAGAGAAGCCATAGCTCTGGCTGTCCTGGAACTTACACTGTAGACCAGGCTGGCTTTGAACTCAGAGATCCACCTGTCTCCAGAGGGCCAGGGTTGAAGGCATGGACCACTACCTGGCCCAGCTCTGTCTCAACTTTTTACTGGGATTACAGTTGTGAACTGATTTACTATGTGCCTTAAATTTGAATATTTTTTTAAAATGTTTTTCGGGATAGGGTCTCAAGAAGTCCAGGATGGCCTTGACCTTTGCAGCCATAGTAAGCCTTGAACCCAGAAATCTTCTGCCTCAGCCACTCTAATATCTGGATCAACAGGCCTGCCGCCCTACGCCAGGCCACTCTAGTTTAGGGACTGAATTGAGTGACAAACAAGAGAGATATTCCCTTTATGGAAATGCCAGATCTTTTATTCCCAAGAGCCTTAGCCTTGCATTTCCTAGCACTGTTTCAGAAACGACCCAGTAGAAGGCACAGATCTGGTCTCCACAACTTAGGCTCGGCCTGGGCTCAAAAAAGAGCCTGGCCTTTCCGCGTCCGGAGGGGGCGTGACCCATCTCAAAAGAGAGGCGGGGCCTAGAGAAATATTCAAATCAGAAATCCCTTGGCGTTAACCAAGGGAGAAGCCTAGCTGTAGCTGGGCCGGAAGGGACCGGAACTTAGCAGATCCTTCCTCAAAGGGCGGGGCCTTGCGAAAGCTGGACCCCGGAAGAGGTGGGGCATAAATGTAGCCCAGCCCTAGGGCGGGGCCTGGCCGAGGGATGGGTGGGCATGCGGGCGGGGCTTCCAGGAGCGCTCTCCGGAAGCGCGGCTTTGGTGTCCGGGAGAGGCGTTCCAGTCGTCGTCGCTGCCGCCGCTGCTGCCAGTCTGTGCCGCGTCAGTCATGCCGGTAAGTGGCCGTTCGGACTGCGGGAACTTCTGTCTCCGGCCTGATGCACCGTTTCCGGGCCAGACGCTGCTGTCAGGGCTCAGGCCGTGGCCAGAACTGCAGTCGTTTTTCCGCACCGGTCCTCCAGCTTCGCGACCCTCGGGAAAGCTGCAGAGAGCAGTGTAATGCAGAACACAGGCCTCCGGATCGCTCTAGAGAGTCTTCGAGAGGCAGCCTCATTCTTTTCTGCATAATGGGGAAACTGAGGCAGGGAAGTAAAGCAGACAGCCCACATAGGGGTGCCAGTACCTGGCCTTTCCACGCGCTTGCCCCCGCAGCCGTGCTGGCGCGTTTCCAGAGAAGCACGTCTCTGTTCACCTCTCCTGCCCACTCTGGCCTGCTTCCACTTCAGCACTGGACTACACTGAGCCGACAGGGTACTTTCTTCCCAACCAGGAGTTCCCAAAGCTCAGAGCAGAGTTTGAGAAGCCGAGAGCGGCGCTTATCTTGCCTTTGAAGTCACCCCACTTCTTTGCATGGCGGCTTCTAGCCTCATTACATAGTTAAATGAAGGCCTTACACGAGGCCTTGACACATTACACAAGAAGAGAAGAAAAACCCCAGTGCTTGTTGGAAAGTATTTATTGTTGGGAGCTAGCTAGGATCCAAGATGAAGCCAGACCACCTGGGAAGTGCTGGGCAAAACCGGTTGTACTTGTTTGGGGGCAAGCTCTAATCTCAACTGAGTTCCTGAGATACTGGTCTAGAGTTATGGAGTGGCAGCATTTTCCTCCCAGTGCCTCTCAACCCAGAGGTCTCCCAGGAGTATTCTGTGTTTTAGCAGCTTATCTTCTGGAAATGAACCTGAGGCTTCTTCCTGATACAAATCCTTAAACCTCTCAGGTGTCATTCTTGTGGTTCCTGGCCTATGTCTTCAGATCCTGTCTGCACAAAGCACAGACAAAAAAAACTTGATAAAATCCATCCTACCAGTCAAGCTAGTCTGCGCTGCCATGTGACAGACTCCTTGGTGACCCTACGATTCCAGAGTGGAGGCTGCCAGGCTCCTCAGGGGACAACAGTGAAGAAAAAAACAGCTTGAGGGCCTTCCTATTCTGTGCCTGCCTCTGGGGACACAGGATTTAATGGATGATGGAACAGGCACCTTGTCAAGACCAATTGCTAAGTGCTGGGAGGTATTGGTCAAGTGCTACCTCCAATCTAGCCGGGGAAATAAGTCTTACCCAAGATGGTTTCCAGACCAAAGCTTAATCCAGAAACCTGAAAGTCTGCTCTTGGCTTGCCAGCTGGGCAGCCTCAGGCAAGTTGTTCTGCCTCTCTGAGCTTTTTTATCTCCTCATTCATAAAATAGGGACTGAAAAAAAAAAAAAAAAACCAAACCAGACCTTTCAGGACTGAAGTTGGTATTAACTGGAATTATATCATCAAATATGTAAGCGCAGATAGTGACCCATCTGTCCCCAAGGAGTAGTGACTCTTATTTATATTAATGTAGATCAAGTCGGGTAGAATCAGGTAGGCAGGCTTCCACCCCATTTTAACATGGACTTTACTGGTTACAAGTCCAAGTGTTGTGTCCTCTCTCCAACCTAGGCTTTCCTACTCATGAGCTGTGTCTCCCTGGTCAGTACTTAACCAGGAGCTTCAGCCTGCTCATCTCAGAAGGAAGAATAAGCCTTTTCTGGCAGCCAGGCAGTGGTGGCGCACGCCTTTAATCCCAGGAGGCGGAGGCAGGCGGATTTCTGAATTCAAGGCCAGCCTGGTCTACAGAGTGAGTTCCAGGATAGCCAGGGCTGCACAGAGAAACCTTGTCTGGGGGGTGGGGGGCGGGGGGAGGGAAGAGTTTCCTGGCTTGTTGAATCATTGTAGCTATTAAAGGAGACAGTGTAACAAGGTGTTTAGAGATGGTCCAGCACATCAAAGACATACAAATACTAGTAATCAGGAATCTAGGCACCAGTGTTCAAAGACTCAGTGTCCTCTAGAGGAACAGTGTCCTCCTCCTCCTCTTCTCCTTCCTCCTCCTCCTCTTCTTCCTTTCCCTCCTCCTCCCCCTCCATTTCCACTCTCCCGGTTCTACTGTCTATAAAAGAATCATGCCAGTTACTGGCTTTCTGAAGGAACTAATATATATAATGTACGGTAATACAACAATATGTACTAGAACATTAATATATATTATACTTAAGGGGATTCATTTTGTTGTTGTTACAGAACATCACTGTAGCCCAGGTTGGCTATAAACAAATATGTGGCCCAGGATGATTCTTAAACTCATAACAGTCCTCCTGCCTTAGCTTCTCAAGGGTTGGGATTACAGAAGTGAGCTGCTACATCTGGCTTAAAGTTCTGTTTTGTGGTGCTAGGTGTTGAATCCAGGGCCTGTGTATGCTACATATGTGCTGTGCCACTGAGCCTCAAACCCAAGCCCTAAAGGATCCTTTTGTAAATCTGCTCCAAGGGGTGGAGCAGATTTAGGGATGCCCTTGTGAAGACTGGATCGCCCTGTCTCTTAGGCCAGCTTTCTATCATCGTGTTTAGTTGTACTTTGTAGGCAGAGGTAGGGAGCTCTGAGTTGGAGCGTTGGCCTCCTGGAGCGGACCTCGGGCCTCTGGCCTCTGTACTGCGAAAGAAGGCCTTTCTTGCTGTGGACCTCAGTTTGGAGCTCAAAACTGTTGACTTTAGCTCCCTGAGCAGCAAAAATTATCCTCCGAAACTCCCTTTCAGAGCTTCTTCTGAGAGTAGGTTGTGGGAGCTGGGCACTCGGCTATGCTAAAATCTGCCTGGAGCGAAGAAAGCCTCTCTCCTCTAGGGCCTTGGCACCCCCGACCTCATCACCTTAGTGAATCCTGAGCAGAAGGAAATGAATGCTTCTCTTTTCAAGCTAGAAAAATACTGCAAAAAGGAGACATGAAGGTTGCAGGATGGCCCCTGACACCCACACTTAGGCCACAGCACACACTCCCACATGCAAATAAGTGAATAACTATAATTTACTTGTTACTTACTATCTTTTAGGTTTATTTTTGTGTGTGTGTGTGTGTATGTGTGTGTGTGTGCGCGCGCATGCATGCCACTTGTGTGCAGAGACCAGAAGAGGGCTTCAGATTCCCTAAAGTTGGAGTTACAGTGGTAACTGTAACATCCAACATGGTTCAGGAAGCTCAGGTCTCTGGAAGAGTTCAAGCAGTCTTAACTACTGACCCTTCTCTCTAGCCCTATTTTTATTTTTTTGTTTTGTTTCTTAGATATATCCTGGAACTCTCTCTGTAGACTAGAGTAGCCTCAGACTTGGAGATCAGCCTGCCTCTACCTCCAGTGTGCATGGATTTAAGTCATGCACCTGCACCACCCAGCTTTTTAATTTTTTTAATTATATGTATATGCCTGTGTCTATGTATGGGCGTGTACATATGAGTGTAGATGCCTGTGGAGTCCATAAAAAGGCATCAGATCCTCCCGGAGTTACAGTCACAGGCTGTTGTGCGCTTGCTAATGGGATGCTGGGATCCAAACTTGGGTCTTTTGGAAGAACAGTATGAGTTTTTAACTGCTGATTCCTAATTTTCACAGAGGAACTGCAGAGAACCCAAGTCTATATTCCTACCATCACATAGCAGCTCATAGCTACCTTTATCTCTAGTTCCAGGGGATGCTATATCCTCCTTTGAGTTCTGTGCAGTCCTGCACATACCTGGTGTGCATAAACTCATGAAGGTACACACATATATACACATAAAAATAAATTTTTAAAACAAGTATGCTGAGACTGGCGAGATGGCTCAGCGGATAAGAGCACTGACTGCTCTTCTGAAGGTCTTGAGTTCAGATCCCAGCAACCACATGGTGGCTCACAACCATCCTTAATGAGATCTGACGCCCTCTTCCGGTGTATCTAAAGACAGCTACAGTGTACTTAAATATAATAATAAATAAATATTTAAAAAAAAAGTCTGCTGATCCAGGCAGTGGTGGCGCACGCCTTTAATCCCAGCGCTTGGGAGGCAGAGGCAGGTAGATTTCTGAGTTTGAGGCCAGCCTGGTCTACAGAGTAAGTTCCAGGACAGTCAGGGCTACACAGAAAAACCCTGTCTCGAAAAACAAAAAAGCAAAAACAAAAGAGTATGTGGATATATGGTACAGACTTTAATCCTGCCTCTGTCTCCCGAGTACTTGGATTAAAGTACTAAATTAATCCTAGTACTCAAGTGGCAGAGGCAGGCAGATCTCTGAGTTTGTGACCATAGTTTCAGACTAGCCTGGGGCCTAATGCCACAAGGTACCCAAACATGGTTCATTACAACATGACATGAAATTACCTTTAGTCTGTGTACATAAATATGATTCGTGTTTAGACTAGTTTCATCCCCAAGACACCTCATTATGTCTATGCAAGTATTACCTAATCAGGGACATTTCTGCTCTCAAGCATTCAGGTGAGGCACACTCAGCCTGTCCTAGAAATATTCTGATGAGCTTCATGGGGAAGGTATTGTTGGATACCTATTTATGCAGTACTTGGGTTTCTGAGGCAGGAAGATAGATGGATAGTATAGTGAGTTCCAGGCTAGTCTGGGCTACATAATTAGACCCTGTTCTCAAAGTAGCAACAACAACAACAAAAATCAAGCACGGGGAGGGGGAGCCATTGTTTCATTCTTGTTATTTGTTTTGTTTGTTGGTTGTTTGTTGTTTTGTTATTGCAGTAATATTGCTGGTGGCTGGGGTCTTGGGCTGGCTATTTCTATGCTCTTGGCTTCTTATTCAAAGAGTTAAAACAAAGGTGTGCATAGATTACAAATTAGCACGGAAACTATTCAAAACAAAACAATATACAAAAGGGACCAGAATGTGCTGCAGCAGAGCAGCCTGTCGTCTGTTGAGGGTACTTGGGGCCCTACCTCTTGTCTGGGGCTTCCTTTTTTGGGGTTCAGGAGGAGGAGTTTGGATGCTAGGGGTGTAGTTTGGGTACCTCTATTTTGACTGATGGGTTTAGATCACGAAAAATCTTTGTTTGCTACGTATGCCCCTTCCCCTGATTCATCTGGTTTTAATCGTATGCATACCCAGTTATGTGCAAACAGAAGATGGTAAATAAGGAATTCTCCCTAAAATTTCACTTTGAGGACCGTTTGCCTCCTTGTGCTTATACTTCAAACAGTCTAGGCTTGATTAGCCCATTCCCAGGAGTTCGCAGATTGTGGTTTGGGATATTTGAATAGAAATGGGGAAGGCAGGTGTCTTAGTCAGGGTTCTCTAGAGTCACAGAACTTATGGTAGTCTCTATGTAGTAAAGCAATTTATTGATGACTTACAGCCTGTATGTAGTCCAACTCCCAACAATGGTCAGCAGCAGCTGTCAATGGAAGGCCAAGGATCTAGCAGTTGCTCAGTCCCACAAGTCGAGCAGGCGAAGCTGAGTGAGAGTCTACCTTCTTCCAATGTCCTTATATAGGTCTCCAGCAAAAGGTGTGGCCCAGATTAAAGGTGTGTGCCA
This sequence comes from Montemys delectorum, assembly GCA_019843815.1. Classification (NCBI taxonomy): domain Eukaryota; kingdom Metazoa; phylum Chordata; class Mammalia; order Rodentia; family Muridae; genus Montemys; species Montemys delectorum. The sequence continues at coordinate 9,464 of JADRCD010238393.1, forward strand.
CCACACCTTTAATCCCAGATGATCTTGAATTCATAGATCTTCCTATCTTAATCTTCTGGGATTCATAGCCACTATGCCTCAAGATCTCCATGCCAAGATTCAGGTCGGAAACTTGTATCTCTCAGCCTCCAGATTAGGATCACAGGTGAGCCTTCTAATTCTGGATTGTAGTTCATTCCAGATATAGTCAAATTGACAACCAGGAATAGCCACTACAGCAGGAATAGCTAAGGGCAGTGTCTTAGTTAGGGTTCTTCTAGAGTCACAGAACTTAGTCTCTATGTAGTAAAGGGATTTATTGATGACTTACAGTTTGTAGTCCAACTCCCAACAATCAACTCCCAACAACAGTCGCGGCAGCAGCTGTGAATGGAAGTCCAAGGATCCAGCAATTGCTCAGTCCCACAAGGCAAGCAGGCGAAGCAGAGCGCTTTCCTTCTTTCAATGTCCTTATATACGTCTCCAGCAAAAAGTGTGGCCCAGGTTAAAGGTGTGTGCCACCACACCTTTAACCCCAGATGACCTTGAACTCATAGAGCTTTCTATGTTAATCCTATGGGATTCGTAGCCACTATTCCTCAAGGTCTCTATGCCAAGATTCAGGTCAGAAACTTGTATCTCTCAGCCTCTGGATTAGGGCCACAGGTGAGCCTTCTAATTTTGGATTGTAATTCATTTCAGATGTAGTCAAGTTGACAACCAGGAATAGCCACTACAGGCAGTAACTTATTTACAATGCTTAAAGCAAGTGTGTTTGTCTGGTGGGGAGGATGTTTGTCAGTCTTAGGTTGCTAACAGGTTGCTAGGTTCATTGTCAAGAGACAGATGTATAGCCCAAGCCATTTCTTATGCTCGCCTGCCTCAGTACTGTGCTAAACCAGGACTTTGTACATGCTAGGCTAGCAATGTACCACTGAATTACATTCCCAGGCTGGAGACCTTGTTTTTCAAAAGGGAGAGAGAGAGAAATGGGAGAAAATAATTATCAGAATCCAGCCGGGCAGTGGTAGCACACACCTTTAGTCCCAGCACTTGGGAGGCAGAGGCAGGCGGGTTTCTGAGTTCAAGGCCAGCCTGCTCTACAGAGTGAATTCCAGGACAGCCAGGGCTACACAGAGAAACTCTGTCTCGAAAAACAAAACAAAACAAAAAGCAAACAAACAAAAAAAAACAAATAAAATAATAATAATTATCAGAATCCAAGAACTTTCATCTAGTAGCTCCTAGTCCTGTGATCTAATCTTAGTAACATATTAACTATCTATTGTCCTTTAATATTTAACCTCAAAACTAGAGTCAGGACCTGGGAGTGGCTGAGGAGAGTGAGTAGGCTTGGGACCTAAGGAAGCAACAGTGCGGGCCAGAGGCTTGCCCAGGCTGGTGCAGTCCTTGGCTTTGACCTGGGAGACTCTGTTTTTCTCACCAGGTAGATCTCTGGGTGGATACAACAGTGTCCTTTAACATGGCACCTGGCTTCCTCTAGAGCAGCGATTCTCAGCCTGTCAAAGGGAGCCGGACCCCGTTTGGTGGTTTTATATCATCCTGCATATCGTGTATTTACATTAAGATTCATAACAGTGCTGGAGAGATGGCTCATCAGTTAAGAGCACTGCGTGCTCTTCCAGAGGTCCTGAGTTCAATTCCCAGCAACCACATAGTAGCTCATGACCATCTGTAATGGGCTCTGATACCCTCTTCTGGTGTGTCTGAAGACAGCTACAGTGTACTCACATATATAAAATAAGTAAATCAATCTAAAAAGTAAAGATTCATAACAGTAGCAAAATTACAGTTATGAAGTAGCAATGAAATGGTTTTATGGTTGGGGGTGACTACAATATGAGGAACTGCATTAAGCTGAGAACTACTGCTCTAGAGCGACTCCAGAAGGGAGCAGGGCAGAAGCCAGCATTGTGACCAGCTTAGTCACATAACAGTGGTGGTTTAGCCTTATGTCGAATACACACATGCTTACCCTGCAATGTTATGGAATGAAGTCTTGAGGACATAAACACCAGGAGGCAGAGAAAGTAGAGATCATGGTGGTGGCTGGCTGCTACATGTCAGATCCCATGTTTGTCCAATTCTCCCGCCTGGGGAAGGGACTGGTACCCATGAGTTAAGCTACTTAGGGCATACAATTTGTGAGTATTGGAGCCCAGATGCCCTTGTTTCCAGATTGTGAAGGAAGGGAGGATTGACACAGTCCCTCTCTGAAAAACAGCCAAAGACCCAGAAATTGTCTAGCAGTGATATTGACCATGGACTCACTCATAAAATGAAGTGGCACCTCCTCTGTGCCCCATGCTGTTCCTAGTATTTTGGGTGCAGCACTGAATTGAACTGAAGCCCAGTCTTGTGGGTACTTGCCTGCTTTGACTTGTAATATCTCAGAGTTTGGAAGAGCTCAGGAACCTGGGATTCCTTCCCATCTGCCTGCAGTGCAGGGAGACCAAGAAGTCCCTCCCCTTCTTGGAACTCAGGTGGCCACCTTTGGGCACTAGGTGCTTAGATCGGAGCAGTGGTGACCACGTATATGAGTCACCTGCCTACTGACATAATCTATGTCCCTGTCCAGGCTCCTGAGCAGTCCATGGTGACTCCAATGTTGAAAATAATGTTCTAGTGAAAAATCAGGTCCCGGATCTAATGAGAGTGGGGCCTGCCACTCGTGGCTAGGTTCCCTGGTCATGAGGCGAAGTCCACACACAGCTCACAAAGCAGTGACCTCGAGGGAGAACTGGAAAAGAGCTTCTCACATAGCCCTGCAGGTGATCCTAGTCATCATGTGCCAGACCTTGCAAAAGACATCATGGAGACTGTCTCTGTTGGTACTGCCTGTGACACATGGAAGCCTGCATCCCCCTCCCCCTTACCTGTTGTCTAGATTGGACTTACAGACAGGCTTCCAGTGAGATTGTGTCCACTCTTTCTGGCTCCCTGTCAACTCCTGAGTAGCCCCTGCGACAGTGTTTGGGTCACTCTAGAGCCTAGCTCATAATCTCTCTTTCTTGCAGAAGCACGAGTTCTCCGTGGACATGACCTGTGAGGGCTGTGCCGAAGCCGTCTCCAGAGTCCTCAACAAGCTGGGAGGTGAGTGTCTCTCCACTGGAGACGGGATGGGGAGACTGTTACACAGGAGTCACGTTCAGATGTTTGAGGCCTAGAAGGATCTGAATTGTACTGCAGCTCAGGCAGGACTAACAGTGAAACTAAAATGTGTGTGCCTTGTATGCACCTGGCTGACATGGGGATGCCTTTGGACCCCACTGCAGCCACCTCACATCTCTCTCATTCACTGAAATCTTCCCCCACCCCTCCTACCTAGCTTAGTCTTGTTTTTAAGACAGAGCCTTGCTATGTAGCCCTGGTTGTCCTAGAATGTACCACGTAGACTAGGCTGGTCCTAAATTTACAGTAATCCTCCTTCCTCTGCCTTCCGAATGCTGGAACTATAAACGTGTACCACTGTACCACCATATACAACTCCATTTTGTTGAGTCTTTCAGCGCTCCCCACCCCCAGTGTCGAGATGTGTAGCTGGTGGTCATGGACTCCATTATATAGTCTCTGCTTGAATGCCCAGTGGCTCTTTGTTTTATAAAGACAGGAAGTATTTAGAGATCAGTGACTTGGCTGGATTCACAGAGCCTGAAGGACAAAGCTGGTGTTTGGCTACACTGTCCAGCCCTGGAGCCTAGAGGTGCTAGGTAGGATGCTCCAGTGATCTCCAGTAGGTGACAACATATAGAATGAAAACAACCAGACCTGGTGATGCATGCCTATAAACCCAGGAGGATCAAAAGTTCAAGGCTAGCCTGGGCAATCTAGGAAGGCCTTGTCTCCAAATAAAAATGCCCAAAGAGGCTCTCAGTATAGCTCCTCAATAGAGAGATTGCATAGCATGTATGACATTCTGGATCCAGCCCACAGTACTGCAAGAAAATAAAATCATAAGTTTATAAAAGCAAAGCAAAGTTCCCTGTGGCCGCTCATGGCTATAATCCTACCATCTGGGAAGCTGAACCAAACAAGGCATTGCTGTGGATTTGAGGCCAGCCTGGGCTACAGAGTGAGACCCTACTTCTACAACTTATAAATAAACAAAACCTAGGGGAACAGCAAGGGGTGAAACAGCTCCCACACTGTCAGTGCACAGAGTGGGACTTTCCAAGGTGGAACGGGACGGATGACGCCAGTGCCCAAGGGGAAGTGCCTTGCCCAAATCCCACGGTGAGAGTGAGTCAGGGACTTGCTTCTGAGCCCTTCCAGCTGGAATGTCTTTTTTATTTTTTTTAAAACAAGGTCTTCCATTGTAGTCCTGGATAGCCTGGAACTTACCATGGGTAGCCCAGGATAGACTTCAAACTTTCACCAGTCCTCCTGCCTCAATTGCCTGAGTTCTGGGATTATAGGCATGAACCACCGTGCCCAGCTACACTGTTCACAAGAATCTGAGACACTGGGGAGAACCTGCTGCTGACTTCCCACAAGGCTACAGGCTTCCCTCTCCAGGGTTTGGCCCTCCCCAGATAAGATCTGAGAATGTCAGTGTGTGCCCGAGACCCTTCAGGAATGAAATGGGGATGCTAAAGAAATGGCTCAGTGCTTGGGAACACTGACTGCTCTTCCAAAGGCCCCCGGGGGGAGGGGGGAGTTCAAGACAGGGTTTCTCTGTATATAGTCCTGGCTGTCCAGGCTGGCCTCAAACTCAGAAATCCGCCTGCCTCTGCCTCCCAAGTGCTGGAATTAAAGGCATGCACCACCACTGCCCGGCTGAAACTAACTTTTTCTTATGTGGAGGCTGAGAGATTGTAACCATGCCCTGCACCGTGTGCCCACCAGCCCTGCTGGTGCTAAGAGGCCTTTACCTTTGATGAGTTTCTCCCTGCACTGGCTAGTTGTATGTCAACGTCATTTCAGCAGAGGGAACCTCAACTGAGAAAATGCTACCACCAGACTGGCCTGTAAGCAAGCCTGTGGTGGATTTTCTTAATTGATGATTGATGTGGGAGGGCCTAGTTCACTGTGGGTGGTGGCATACACCTTTAATGCCAACATTGTAGAGGCAAATGGATCTCTGTGAGTTGAAGGCTAGCCAGCCTGATCTACAGAGTGAGTTCCAACACAGGTGACACACAGAAAACCTGTCATGAAAAACAAAGACAAACAAAGAAACCAGGCCTGTATTACACTAATCAGGAGCTGTGACAGGAAAATCACAAGCTCAGGCCTCCCTGACTATGGAGTGAGTTTGAGAAATTCAAAGCTACTCTGGGTAACTTAGTGAGACCTCCTCAAAATAAAAAGTATCAAGAGACCTGGGGACCTGGGGGTGAAACTCAGTAACAAGAGTGCCTGCTGGGTGTGTTTGATGCTCTAGGTAGCAGTAACACACACACACACACACACACACACACACACACACACACACACAAAGGCTGGGGAGCCCCAGGGCTTCAGTAGTAGAATACACATGTGCAACCCAGTACCACATTGAGAAAGAGTAAGAAAAAGAGAGAGAGAGACCAACAGACAGACAGAGCACACAAGCATTAGATACTCAGTGGGAAAGGGTGCTTGCTGCCAAGCTTGAGTTTAGTTCTAGGATCCACCTAGAAGGAGAGATCTGACCATCACACACACTCACACACACATGCACACACGCACACACTTCAGCACATGTAGCTCACTCATTTACCTCCCTCACATGTCCTCTCACTTATGCCCACTGACACACTGTCATACACCCCTTACTCACACTCACAGTCATACACACACTCGTATACAGATTCTTTTCACACACTTGTTCACTCGCACTTGCTAACACAGACTCACACTTGCTAACACACACCCATGTTCTTATTAAAATTAATAAAATTTTAAAAGAAAAAGGTTGGAGAGATGAGAGCACTAGCTACTCTTGCAGAGAGATCTGGATCCAGCTCTCGGCACCATGTGGTGGCTCACAACCAAGGGAACCAATGCTCTCTTCAGACTCCCGTGGGCACTGCACACATGTGGTACACAGATATACATGCAAGAAAAACACGTACGGGCTGGCAAGATGGCTCAGCAGGTAAGAGCACTGACTACTCTTCTGAAGGTCCTGAGTTCAATTCCCAGCAACCACGTGGTGGCTCACAACCACCCGTAATGAGATGTGATACCCTCATCTAGTGTGTCTGAAGACAGCTACAGTGTACTTATGTATAATAAAAAAAAAAAAATTAAATAAAAAATAAATAAATAAAAAAGACTATCTATTTATGTTCATTTAAGAAAATACTAGTAGTGATGTATTATTTTGAGATATACAGTTAATATGTTTGGAGTTATTTAAAATTTATATTGAGAAAAATGTATTTTCACTATTGCTATAGATGAGCATCGACATAAGACTGTTAAATTGATTGTTCTTTTATATCAAACAACTTTTATAATACTTATTTTTATTGTTATAATATTTTATAAATTTTAAGGAATATGACCAAAAAGATATTGTAGGTATTGAAGGGGGGGTCTCTGGAAGTAGTTGGGGTACAAAGGGAAACAAGAATGTGATTTAATTCTATTTACTTAAAATATGTTTTTAAATGTTAACAAATTCAGATAAATTGAAATCATGTAACTTTTCTTATCATAATGCAATAAAAGTTAAAAGAAAAAGAAAACAGAAAAACATACATACAGATAAGTAAATTCCAGGCTGAGAAGACGCCTCAGCGGTTAAGACCTAGCACCCACATCTGGTGCCTCACAACCACTTACAACTCCAGACCCTACACCTCTTGCCTTCAGGGCATCTCCACTCATATGAACATACTCACACACAGGCCGAGGCATAAACATAATTTTAAAGATGTTTGAAATAAGATTATAAAGAAAGGGAAGGAAGGAGGGCTCCGTGTTGCTAAATCGGGAGGTTAGCATGGGCATAGACAGGAAAGTGAGGTAGTGGTGATGGTAGGATTGCGGGGAGGGAAGAGGGAAACAGAAGAAGGAGAAAAGAAAGAGAGAAGAAAACTCACTCTCAGGCTGAGGAAAGAGATTAGGAGTGGCGTGTTCGCCTGGTACCTGAGGCTTTAGATTCACGCCCCATCACCCAAACTTACACGCAGAGAAGAGCCTGCAGCAGAGCCTGCCATGCTCACAGTACCTAAAACAGAAAGAGCTCACTGCTCCATGGCTCCATGAGAGAAGCCCGGTAGGTGTTAATTAAGGAGGCCGACCTTTTTGTTTCAGTGAGTGGAAGGGTCTTGCTTCCCCCTCCCACATCCCAGTTTGTTTCTTCCTGCAGGAGTGGAGTTCAACATTGACTTGCCCAACAAGAAGGTCTGCATCGAGTCTGAGCACAGCTCAGACACCCTGCTGGCAACCCTCAACAAAACAGGAAAGGCGGTTTCCTACCTTGGCCCCAAGTAGCCAGGACCTGGGCGAGTCCTTCCGGATATGAACTGAAGAGGCAGGTGGGTGAGGCCCCAGCCATTGTTGCACAAGCCTGTTGCTTCTCCTGGGGTCCCTCATCTGAAAGGCTTGAGCCCAGAAGCAGTTCAGATTGCAAATTCTTTGGGGGTTGGAATCTTTGCCTAAATTCACCCAGAGGGCATCTGTAATGGAAAAACCCCAAACCTTCTTACCACCCAGTTGGCACTCTCTAGTTTTGGAGGACACTGTAACTGGGGCTACTGGATTTGAGGTGCTCAGACTGAACTTGGGATTCTTGAGAGCGGTAGGAGGGTACCCTAATGTGTTCAGCCCACTGCCTGGGACATAAGCACATCATCATTGTCCAGTACAAGAGAGAAGTTTGGGAGTCTTGAAGGCCTCCTGTGTTACGTTCCCAGAGTCCCATGGGACTTGAAGGGCACCTTGTTTGGTCAGCGTGGTTTAAGTTTAGAGTATGTGACCCTTCTGAAATGGTGAGCCTCCTACTTTGGTGAAGTGACTGTCCTGTCACAGTAGACGCCTGTGTCCCAAGCCTCTGTCACTCCTGTGCATGAGTTCACGCTCACCCTGCCTTTCCTTTCACTTGAAGCCGGATGTGGCACCAGCCCAGCCTGGTGCAGAGTCAGTGACCCATCTAAGCTGTCCTCCTTCAGAGTTATGGGTCCTGGGGAGGCAGGAAGTGAACCAGTGCCAGTGCCCTTTCATCAGGAAGCCTGCCTACCCAGCAGTCCTCATTGTGTCCAGCACCCTCACCTCCTCTACAGTGTGTCTGACGCATGAGTTACTACAGTCACTTTGGTGGTTTGTGCCCTCTTTGGAACTGAGAAACATGAGGCCTGGTGAATGCAAGTGACCTGACCAGAACCCCATGCAGGTGGGTGACAGAGGAGGGAATGAGCCAGGCAGTCTGTGCAAATGTGTAAATGATAGTTATGATATCTCTGATGAGGGCAGGGCCCCTGGCAGAGGCCAGCTTTAATAACTGGGGGTAGGAGGTTCCCCTTTGAGTAGAGCATCCTCCTTAATGTGAGCATTTAGAACCTAAGCCATGTGTTCTGTATGTATGGTACATTCCAGCAAATTAAAGAGTGAAGATGAGCCGGGTGGTGGTGGCGCACGCCTTTAATCCCAGCACTTGAGGGGCAGAGGCAGGCGGATTTCGAGGCCAGCCTGGTCTACAGAGTGAGTTCCAGGACAGCCAGAGCTACACAGAGAAACCCTGTCTTGAAAAACCAAAAAAAAAAAAGTGAAGATGATCAAAAAAGCCAAAAAATGATCCAGTTCACAGGAGGCTAAAGCAGGAGAGGAGAACCAGGAAGTCAAGACTAGCCTGGATTAGATAGAGAGACCCTGTCTTAAAAATTACATTTAATAATAACAAGGACAGAAAGATGGTTCAGCAGGTTGAGGGTGCCTACTACCAAGCCTGACAACCTGGAGTTCAATCTCCAGGACCCATGTGGTAGAAGGAGAGAACTGAATCCCTCAAGTTGTCTTCTGCCCTCTACACATGCACATTCAACACACACACACACACACACACACACACACACACACACACACGCACACACAATTTAAATAAATAGGTAAATAGAAGTTATTGCTTCCCCTTCCTTTTATGGCCCTGGATTTGGTTCATGTCCAGGAATGAGCCAGCATGGAGTCAGACTGTGACATGGACATGTTTGATGTGCCTGAGATTAAGTGTGTAAAGGAGACAAACCCCTCCATTCTGCCCGGTTGCCTTTCCTGGTCCCTGTGCAGGCTCCAGGCTCCTTAAGGTTTGTCTTCTACAGCGGGTTTTGCTGGGCTTTGGACCTGCGCATCCAGCATGCTCCAGAATCCCTGGGGTTTATGGGTTGGGTGAGCGGGTGGGACACTGGCCTCCATCTCTTCCAAACAACCTTATTTGTTTCGGACCTCCATGAAAAGGTTTTCTTTATTTTTAAAAAAATCATTTTTGAAATAGAGCCTCCCTGTATAATCCAGGCCATCTGGGCAGCAATCCTTCCGCCCTAACTCCTCAAATGCTGTGATTACAGGGTGACCCCCCCAGGTAATCTGCTAGGCGAGGTTGTATATGAGGTCCAGGAAGATGGCTGAGTGGGTAAAGGCACCTTGTGTGCAAGCCTGGCGACCTGCATTTGATCTCCAGAACCCTCCTGTCCTCTGACCCTCACATACATATGAGGACATGCGTACAACACCATTCTAATGAAAATTTGTATTTAGCTGGGTGGTGGTAGCATACGCCTTTAATCTCAGCTGAGAAAGGCAAATAGATCTCTGACTTCAAGGCCAGCCTGGTCAACATTGTTAGTTCCAGCACAGCCAGGGCCACACAGAGAAGCCCTGTCTCAAACAAACCGACAAACAAACCAAAAAAACCCCAAAAAAAAAAAAAAAAAAAAAAAAAAACAAAGCAAAAAGGGCTTGTTTAATTTTGGAAAAAAAAAAAAGGTGGTGTTTGATAAGCATACTCTCTGGAGAAGGACTGGGAGGAAGGAAGAACAGCCGTGTAACTGAAGCGCCTGCTGATGGCAAAGTGCAGCACTTGAGCTTTGTTATCAAGGTGAAAATGCAGTTGACATGATAGTTTGCCGTGTTGTGCTCATGGGTGCCATTCATAAGCACTGTGTGCATTCGTGGTGGAACACTACCACACCAGTACCTACTTCAGAACATTTTCTTTTTTA
>JADRCD010238393.1:33069-51282 GCA_019843815.1 Montemys delectorum
AAGAAAGAAAGAAAGAAAGAAAGAAAGAAAGAAAGAAAGAAAGAAAGAAGAAAATATCAAAATTATTTGCTGGCAGAATTCTTAGAACCTTCAATAAGCCACTTGTACAAACTTCAATATGTATTTGAGAATTAAAAAAACAAAAACAAAAACAAACAAAAAAAATCCAAAAAAACAAAAACAAAAAGCTATGCAGTGGTGGCACACGTCTTTAATCCCAGCACTTGGGAGACAGAGGCAGGTGGATTTCTGAGTTCGAAGCCAGCCTGGTCTACTGAGTTCCAGGACAGGCAGGGCTATACAGAAAAACCCTGTCTTAGAAAACAAACAAAACAAAACAAAAACCAGAGTGGGCTGCACTTGCCCAATTTTTAGTCCTTGGATCCTTTATAGAACTCACAGTGACTGGCCTGCCCTAACACAGGGAGCCCGTGGAATCCTGTCACGTCACGGAGAGGTCTGAAGGCTGCTGCATCCTGCACAAACTCACCCACCTTATCTCCAACAAGATAAAGTAACTGGCTTTCCTGATCGTAAAGCACTCTCCTGAACTGACTCAAGGCCAGCAGTGTAGCAACTGTGACAGGAGAGAGTTCCATGTTCTCCCACATTGCCTGTGCAGTAAAACCACTTACCAGAGAGATCTCTGATGGCCCATGTGTGACAGGCTTGGTGTACATGACATGAGAGATATCCCCCCAATACCATGCTGGATTTGTAGAGGTCTGAAGTATGTTCTCCTTATCAGCCCTCGCACTCCTACCCCTCCATTTCATTTACAGTGTCTGACTGGCTGAGGCAGTGCTGCCTGGGAAGAACAAGGCCAGGGTCTTGACAGACAGCCTTTTCCCTCTGAGATCAGCTTGGGAAAAGGCAGGGTTGGTGGTAGCTGAGGTCATAGTGTCCTGTGTAGGAGACTGCATTTTTTTGAGGAGGTCACAGGCTATCTCTGTTCCTTCTCTTGAGGTACACTGGTAAATCAAACTCTGAGTTCTCCAAGGAAATCTTAACCCAGGCCATTTACCTCTGACCGTTGATTGGACTTCAGAACACATTCTTCTATAGACATTTATACACCTATTTATATAGCATGTGTACATTTAATTTGTCAGTTTAAAAAAAAGAGGCCTGGGGCTGGAGAGATGGCTCAGCGGGTAAGAGCACTGACTGCTCTTCTGAAGCAGGTCCTGAGTTCAAATCCCAGCAACCACCCATAATGAGATCTGACGCCCTCTTCTGGTGTGTCTGAGGTCCAGGACAGCCAGGGTTATACAGAGAATCTATTTCTTATTTTTGTGTGTGCCATATGTGTGTGCATTTATGTACAAGTGCATGCATGGGCCAAAGGTCAATACTAGGTCAAGTGTCTTCCTTAATCTCTCTCAGTCTTAATTATTTTTATTTTTTTTGAGACAGAATCTCACTATGTAGTCTTGGATGGTGTGGAACTTGCTTCATAGACCAGGCTGGACTTGAATTCACAGAGATTCATCCACCCCTGATGGGATTAAAAGCAAACACCGGGGTTGGAGAGATGGCTCAACAGTTAAGAGCACTGACTCCTCTTCCAGGGGTCATGAGTTCAAATCACTGGTACCATATGGTGGCTCCTAACCATCTGTGATGAGATCTGATGCCCTCTTCTGATGTGTCTGAAGACAGCTACAGTGTACTCATATAATAAATAGATAAATCTTAAAAACAAACAAACAAACAAACCACCACCATGCCCAGCTCTACCTTAGTTTTTGAGACAGATTCTCTTTCTGAGCCTAGAGCTCCCTTATCCAACTAGACTCACTGGTCATCAAAACCCAGGGGTCTTCTTGTCTCCATCTACCCAGAGCTGGGATAACAGCTGTCCACTGCCTGGCTTTTTACATTGGTGCTGGGGATCTAGACTCAAGTCCTCCTGTTTAAGTGGCAAGGTCTTTACCCTCTGAGCCCCCTCCCCAGGTCAAGCAAAGTGTTCTTAAGAGAAAGTTATTTCACAGTAATGAGGCAGTGTCTGCTACCCAGCCAGAGGTGGAGGCTGCCTAAGAGGAAGGAAGGAGAAGTGTGTCTGAAGAATCCTATTTTTCTTTTTAAAAATGTTTCATTAAGGGCTGGAGTGATGGCTCAGTGGTTAAGAGCACTTACTGTTCTTCCTGAGAACTTGAGTTCGGTACTCGGCACCCATATGGTGGCTTATAACAGCAAGCTGTCCCCTAGTCTCAGCTTCTGTGTAATAGCACACGCAATCTCCTCACAGATATTAAATCAATGTACCAGAAGCATTAAGAGAGATCTAATTAATAATTCACAGAAGCTCATCTCCTTTCCCACCAGTGCATCTCTCAAATCTGCTCCTGATCCTAGTCCCCGGAAACACTTCAGAACCCGGAGTATTCTCTCTTCCCCTTCTTAGTATTCATTTTTAAAAGCTTTTGTTGAGAACTTTTCATTTTGAAACAATTATACACTTGCAAGAACTCTAATGATACTAGACCACAGGACCTAAGCTAACTTTCTCTAATGGCAGCATGCTCTATAATTTTTTTAAAAAAATACTTTTGTGGGGTTTTTTGGTTTGTTTTTGTTTATTTGTTTCTTTGTTTGTTTGCTTTTTGAGACAGGGTTTCTCTGTGTAGCCCTGGCTGTCCTGGAACTCACTCTGTAGACCAGGCTGGCCTCGAACTCAGAAATCCACCTGCCTCTGCCTCCCAAGTGCTGGGATTAAAGGCGTGCGCCACCACTGCCCAGCATACATGACTTTTTCTAGCAAATTTTAGTAGCTCCTGTAATTCTCGTTACAACCTTATCAGAATACTAATATTGTCCATTTGTGTTGCAAGAAGTTAGTGTAGAGTCAAGACTGCCATGCAGATCTTGTGTATCCCCCTAACGCCTCCCAGGTCCTCTCAAGGAAAGAAGAAGACTGGGTAGGCTGAGCCCCACAAGAATGCCATTCTTTGCATGCCTGGGAAGAGGCAGAGCCAACCAGAGCTCTTATGATATAGGACCGCCTCCCCTGCACAGCTTGGCTGTACAACCAGTGAAATTATTTTTGTCACTCAGACAGCAGCCCCAGACACGCCTCTGTTCTGTCAGGAACCAGATAAAGCTTTCTGGCTCGCCAAACCTCTGTGTCTCTTCTTACAACTGTCTTCCTCTTTCCACTTCCTGGTCTGGGGTTCCTCTTCATCTATGGGGTAAATCTTCCCTCCACACACAAAGCTCATCTTTCTTGTTACAGAGCCAGAAAGTAAATATTTAGTTGAGTGTGCTAGAACACGCCCATAATCCTTGCACTTGGGAGCTGGAGACAGGGACGATCAAGGACTCAAAGTCATCTTTGAATACTTGAAGCCCAGGAAGGGTCAGAAAGTTAGGGAGAGGCAGAGAGAAGAGAGGCAGAGCCAAACACAGAGGTTGATTGAATATCTTCTACTGAAAACATAAACCCCTAGCCCCAGCCAGTATAAATACTTGGTCCATCCTTAAGAAGGAAAAAAGATAAGAGTCCCTTTTCAAGGGCAAATTAAAAACCAGGTCAAAATCTTAGTATATTTTAGGGTAATATTCTTTTTAAAAGATGTAAAATATTTACTTATTTTTGTTCTGTGCATGTGAGTGTTAAGCCTGCACATGTGCACACCATATGCATACAATGCCTTTTGAGGCCAGAAGAGAGCATCAGACCTCCTGAAACTGGAGCTACAGACAGTTGGGAGCCTCCATATAGGAGCTGAGACACCAATCCAGTCCTTTGCAAGAGCAGTAGGTGCTCTTAGCTACTGAGCCATCTTTTCAGCCTCATCAGGGGTTGTTGTTATTGTTTGTTTGCATTGTTTTGCTTTGGTTTTGGTTTTAAAGGATATTACTGGGGTTGGAGAGACTGCTCAGCAGTTAAGAGCACTGACTACTCTTCCAAAGGTCCTGAGTTCAGTTTCCAGGAACCACATGGTGGCTCACAACCATCTGTAATGGGGTCTGATGCACTCTTCTGGTGTATCTGAAGAGAGTGACTATATATAATGTATATATATTATGTATATATTAAATAAATATATAATAAATTATATATATGTATATAAATTTTTTAAAATGTTACCCTAAGGGGCTGGAGAGATGGCCCCAGATGTTAAGAGTACCAGCGTCTCTTCCAGAGGACCTTGGTTTGATTCCCAGCCTCAACATGACAACTAACAACTTTCTGTAACTATAGTTCTAGGAGAGTCAGTGCCCCCTTCTGGCCACCTCAAGCCCTATATGCATGTGATGCATTTACATATGTTAGTTAGGCTAACCACTCATACACATAAAATAAAAATAAATATTAAAAAACAATTGTGGCTGGGAGGTGGTGGCTCACGCCTTTAATCCCAGCACTTGGGAGGCAAAGGCAGGTGGATTTCTGAGTTCGAAGCCAGCCTGGTCTACTGAGTGAGTACCAGGACAGCCAGGACTACACAGAGAAACCCTGTCTCGAAAAAACCAAAAATAATAATAATAATAATAATAATAATAATAATAATAATGAATAATAATAATAATAATAGTGATATCTCTTAAACTTTCAGATCTTGCTAACCTATACGAATTTTCTTATTGTGACAAAAGAAATACAATAAAAATCTCTTTCTGTTCTCACTCATCTCTCCAGGGACCTGCCATGTGGCTCAAGCTGGCCTGGAACTAGAGATACCACTTCCATGCCGCACCTCTGTCCTTCCCCATCCAGCCAAGTACTGGATTTCAGTCACTTGGGAAAAAAGAACATCAGTTGAGGAATTGCTTCGATTAGATTGGCCTGTGGAGTGTTTTCTTGATTAATTCCTGACGTGGGAGGGCCTAGCTCACTGTGAACAGTGTCACACCTGTATAAGAAGATGGTCCTACCTGAATAAGACAGGCTAAGCAAGCCACAAGGAGCAAGCCAGTAAGCGGGATCCTCCATGCTCTCTGTTTTGGGTCCTGCCTCTAGGTTCTTGCCTTTCCTTCCCTCAATGACAGATTATTACTTGGAATAGTAAGATGAAATAAATACTTTTCTCCCAGGTTGCATTCAGCCAGTGTTTTATCACAGCAACAGAAAATCAAACTAGAACAGTCACCAGGCCCAGCCCCATAAGGTAAATTCTTGATTAGAGAACAATCCCAACCAAGTAAGGTCACGCTGGTTTCTAAGGCAGACAATGGTCCAGATTCTGGGAGTGGGTAACAGAGAAAAGTCAGTCAATAAACATGAGAGATAATTGTGTCTTTGTGATGGGTGCTCCGAAGACGATAGCTCAGGGTAGGAGAATAGAGATGGTATGGCAGGGTGTGGGGACTGGCTACTCTTTCCAAGATTAGGAAGATTGAACGTTAGAGGGTACGTGGACTACTTGTTGAAACCCTGTCTCAACAGAACAACACATTAGCAAAGCTGGGATGAGAGGAGGAAGGGGCGACTTGTCTGTGAAGACCTAGTTAGAGTAACAGGTAGAACCAAGATGATGGGCCTGTGAATGAAGCATGTGGGTGGGGCTGGGCTACACTGGGCTTTGAGGACCATAAGAGAGAAGCTTGAGTTTCTTTCTACTGAAGAGAAACCGCTTGCCTCCGGCTAAGCCCTGGATTACTCTGGAGGTCCTCCATCCTTACTCTCTTTGACTTTCTGTCTCTCTGGTCTCAAACACCAATCCCAAAAGGTCAGAGGATCTGTCCCTGTTGTGTGTCTGGATGGCCATCTCTATCCCCTCTAACTTCCTGCCTCTTACATAACTAAGCAGCATTTTTGGGTGTCAGGGTCAGAGGCAGAGAACACCAGAGGTTTGGATGCAACCACCCTGTCCCTGCCCTCAAGAGGCTTCTTCTCTGAGGTTGGAGGTTTAGCTCAATGGGAGCATGCTTGCCTAGGAAAGGCAAGGTCCTCAGCTCTGGAAAAGCAGACCAATTTCCCAGCTAGGCTCATACCGTGTCACTGAGTTATTCTCTCCAATCTCATTTATTGCTACTTTTGAGTTGTTATTACACTTTTAAATAAGTGCATGTGCATTTATTTGTGCATAGATGTGTGTGTGTGTATGTGTGTGTGTGTGTGTGTGTGTGTGTGTGTGTGTGGTGTGTTTCTCACAGGTTTTCTACTTAGGATTTTTAAGGCCTCAATTCCTCTGCCTTTACCTGTTTCTCTGTCTCTGTCTCTGTCTCTGTCTCTCTCTCTCTTTTAAAGATTTATTTATTTATTTTATCCATATGAGTACACACTGTAGCTGTTCAGATAGTTGTGAGCCTTCATCTGGTTGTTGGGAATGGACCTCTGCTCGCTCCAGTCAACATTGCTGTCAACCCAGCTTGCTCCAGTAGACCCCACTTGCTCTGGCTCAGATTTATTTATTATTATAAGTAAGTAAAGTATGCTATAGCTGTCTTCAGATGAACCAGAAGAGGGCATCAGATCTCATTACGGGTGGTTGTGAGCAGCCATGTGGTTTCTGGGATTTGAACTCAAGACCTTCAGAAAAGCAGTCAGTGCTCTTATCCACTGAGCCATCTCACCAGCCCCTCTCTGTGTCTCTTTTTCTGGCTTTCAATCTCTCTGTGTCTCTGTCTCTCCCCTCTATTATCTCCCTTCCTTCTTCTCTCTTTCTCCTTCAATCTCTTCATTTCTGTCTCATGTTAATTCTGCCTCTCATCAAAATATAGGGTTTTGGGGGCTGGAGAGATGGCTCAGCGGTTAAGAGCACTGGCTGCTTTTCCAGAGGGCCTGAGTTCAATTCCCAGCAACCACATGGTGGCTTACAACCATCTGTAATGGGATCTGATGCCCTCTTCAGGCAGGCAAATGTACGTGCAACAGAGCACTCATGCATTAAATAAATAAGATTTTAAAACAAAACAAAACAAAATATAGGGTTTTGGGTTTTTTTTTTTGCGTGACAGTTGTGGCAGGTTAAGACAACTTAACCATGTTGCCCAGACTGGCCTTGAGCTTCCAGTCTCCTGCCTCTGTTTTTCAAGTACAAGTTTGGGCCACTGTAGGGTCCTCCAACAGGCCACCACAGATATAAGACTGACTTACTAGGAAGAGGTTTGCTTGTTTGTTTGTTTGTTCAGCTTTTCAGCTTTAGGGGACACGATCTCCTGTAGAGATGCTGGCCAGAGCAGAGTATAGCAATTCACACCTTTACTTCTAGCACTTGGGAGGTGGAGGCAGGAAAATCAGGAAATCAAAATCATCCTTGGCTACGAAGAGAACTGAAGACTGGCCTAGGCTACATCAGATTATCTCTCAAAAATTATTATTATTATTATTATTATTATTATTATTATTATTATTATTATTACTTCATGAAGAAGAAAGAAGAAGGAGAAAGAGGAAAAAGAAAAGAAGCCACCACATAATATAATACATTTGTTTTCAAGGGAATTCAAAGTGAGATTGTGTGCAGACAGGCAGTGAATGAATGAACCAATGCTGGGAAAGGCTGCTAGGTCATATGAGATACTGGTTAGTGCCAAACAAAGAAATCAGATTGTAATCTCTGGTGACCTTTTGTGTCACTGGACAGAAATCAATGGGTTAACCAGTAACTAGAATCCGAGCCATAATCAGTAGTGAGCAACAAATCCAGCAAAGATAACCACTAAGCAAAGATAGCGCCTGGATAAGCCAGAGAGCCATTCTTCAGTCCAGCTTAGAGGGCACTGGACCGACCTTTGACCACTATCACGCTCTGCCTCTTTGTGCATGACATAGGTTAGGTCTCCTTCTGTCTCTCCACCCAGATGCATCTCTGCCTTTGTTTCTTCTCTTCACCTTCTGGGACTTTCACTCTGTCTCTGCCTTGATTTAACAAATCCTACTGATAGCCTTACTCAGGGGTGGACTATGCCCAGGGTCTGTAGCAGGAGCTATGGGGGAAATAAACAGGGCTCCACCCCACTTGCTGTGGCTTCTCTGTGTTTCTTTGCAAAGCTGGAAGAAATCTAAGGGAAATTCTGAGGGCCTGGAGGAGGGGAGGGTGTGGGGATGTGGAGAGGGGAGGGTGTGGGGACGTGGCAGTGGAAGGGAGGGCCTGGAGCCACTGTAGTGGGCAGAGGCTTGCTCCCAGCTTCAGCTAGCTGGAGCGGAGGTGATTTCACACTGAAAAAATGTCTGAATCAGGAGAATAACTCCACTGGGGATGGGGCTAGGGAGGCGGGTGCTCAGTGGGGGAGGGGAGTGGCTGGAGACAACCTGGGACCAGATGGGATTTCTGGTTAGAATCTGGCCAGCTCTCCAGCTCACTCATTGTTCTGGAATCTTAGGCCATGCAGCAAGCAAAAAGCCATTCAGGAGACCAGGATCTAGATCTCTGAGAGTTTGGGGGTGGTGAGGTAAAGAGTCTCATAGCTCTGCCAGTAGAGACACCCATTGAGCACTGAGTGAGGGATTCAGGGAGAGAGAGAGAGAGAGAGAGAGAGAGAGAGAGACATAAAAGGAAGAATATCCTGGTGATAGATAACTTGTCTAGCACACTGAAAAAATGTCTGAATCAGGAGAATAATTCCACTGGGGGTGAGGCTCTGGGTTCAATCCTCAGTCCTTTTATAGAAAAACACTTCTGGGATGGGTGTGGTGTCACACACCACTGACCCCAGCATTTGGGAGGCAGAGGTAAAGCAGATCCCTGATTTTGAGGCCAACCTTTTCTATGTAGCAAGTTCCAGGTCAGTCAAGGCTACGTGCATAGTGAGACCCAATCTAAAAGAACTCACACTAGTTACCTTCTAAGGGCTAAAGGTATTTCTAAAGTGTTTGATCATTTTCAGACACCATATTGGCTGTAGAATCCTTTTTACAATTAAAATTGCAAAATGACAGCCACCACTGGGGACGCAAAGGAAAGAGAGAGCTGGGGCCATCACTCGGCCCTCGTTTCCCAGTGTCGACAATGTCTGAATGAAACTGACACTTGCATCTTCAATATGAGAAAACTAAGGCTAGAGGCTGGAGGTGACTTGCCTGTGCTATTCTATGACTAGCGAGGAGCTCGGGTCTCTCAGCTTCTCATCTAGTGATCTTTCTTAAAGGCTGAGAAAACAGTCATATGGCTGAGCAGGTGAAGGTGCTTGCCCCCAAGGCTGACGACCTGAGTCTGACTTCGGGGACCTGCATGGTGGAAGGAGAGAACCAACTCACACTAGTTATCCTTGTACCCTCAAACGAGTGCTATAGAACCCCGCCTCTAAAAAAATTATAATAATAATAATAATAATAATAATAATAATAATAATAAATAAAATTAAAAGATCAAGAAGGACAGAAAGGAGAAGAGATGAGACTTGGAGTGAGAAGAAGGTAGTGGGGTATTTTAAACCCAGGCTGCAGGGCTGGTGTTGTACCCCCGTGGTCCCAGCCCAGGGAAGATGGCAAATTCCAGGCCAGCCAGAACTGCAGAATGAGAGCCTGGGTCCAAATCAAAAAAAAGCAAACCCCAGATACCCAGGTTAGAAGCTGTCTCTTCTCTCTGAAGACAATGAATGGGGTGACGGTGTGGGTAGCTGGGTAGGGGTGGGGAACTGGGAGACACTGGGTTCCCTTAGTGAAAGGAGACTCCAGTTTCTCAACGTTGACCCCAAGGGAGCTTTCTCCTGAAAGTGGGTTTTGTTTGAAGAGAAAACCTTTTGAGAGGGGAGAAAGGATTAATCTCTGGGTGAGGACATCAGGTTTCAGGGTGGAAAGCACACACTTCTTATTACTACTCGCCCCTGTTCAGCCCGTGCCGAAGGTGCTCTGGCATCCAGAGAAGCCAAACCGCAGACTTGACTTGAAGAACGTGGGTTTCAGGTCTCTCAGAATTTTCATATACATGGAGAGCCGATGGGCTCAACATAAATTAGCACACTTAAAATGTGCTTGGTTTTCTTGCTTATTTCTTTGTCAGGACAGAACCTCACTCTGAAAAAACAAACAAACAAACAAACTTGGAATTATTATATAAACCAGGCTGTTGTCAAACTTGCCATCCTCCTGCCTTATCCTCCCAAGTGCTGGGATTGTTAGGCATAGGCCGCCATGCTTGGCCTCAATTTTTTAAGTAAGATTTATGTAGTTGTGTGTGTGTGTGTGTGTGTGTGTGTGTGTGTGTACTAAGCATGCATGCATGCAGGTGCCCTCAGAGGCCAGAAGAGCTTTGGGTGTCTTGGAGCTAGAGTTACAGGTAGTCGTGAACCTCCTGATGTGGGTGCTAAGAACTGAGTCCTCTGCAAGAGTTGCAAGTGCTCTTAACTGGAGAGTCAGCTCTTCAGTCCCCTCGAATTTTATTTTCAAGTAGTAAAATCAGTTTCAGATGTGAAATCTTTAGCGAAAATCTGATTTGTCAACCAGGTCACAACAGTTCGTGGTGGGAGTAGGGGTCGGGGGTGGGGGTAGGGTAGGGGCTGGAGACCTGGAAACCCTTCCTTTACCCCCTGTGTGGGATTCCTAGGACTTCACAGACCCTGAGCAAACCACTAATAAGAAATCTGAGAGCCTGTGAGAGGGGGTGTTCAGGAGGCAAGAGTGGGGGGTGCAGCATAAGAGGGTACTGTCAGCAAACAGTACCTTTCACTGGAAGCCCATCCTTCTTTGGGGCATGTGAGATCCTCAGGAGAAGCCTGGAGTCTCGAGGCTGCCTCTGGGCCAGGTAGCTGAGTCATGGTCTGGGTTGCCACGTCCCAGCCTGACTAGCCCTCCTCATTCCTGGCTTCCCACACAGTCACTAAAACTGACAAGAGGTTTGGTTTGTGGGCCACATCAGGGGCCTGTAAAGCTGCCACGTCTTAGGGCTGGGCTGCCTGGTTTTCCTCTTCCTTTTAGAAAGGAGTTCCAGGCCTGTGGGGTTCAGAAAATTGGTGCCTGCCTGTGAATGTTCCTGGCCTTCGACCAGCAGCTAGACTATTACAGAGCAGGACTGGGAAAGGCAGAACCAATCTACCGCCTAGCTTCTCCATTCAGGCCCAGAGCACCAGGAGACAGTGCAGGCAGGCCAGAGCAAAGCCTGGACCCCAAAGGCTCTGAAGGAAGAAAGATAAAAGTGCCACAGAACCCTAACATGAACTCTAGCATTCACATCTTGAGCTTCCGTCTTTCTTCATCTTTCCAAATGAGAAGCATGAACCACCCGGCTCAGCTTTATGTGGTGCTGGAGATCTTGTGATTGCTAAGCAACCACAACTTGAACAAACGATCTACAGCTCTGCATTTCTCTATGAATCTCTAGCATTTTAGAGTGCTTGTCCATATCCACAAAAAGACCAGATTTGGTTCCCAATGCCCACATCAGGTGTCTTACAACCACTTATGACTCTAGCCCTAGGGGATCCAGTCCCTCTTTTGGCCTCCCAAGAGCATCTCTACTCATGTAAATATAATTAAAAATTAAATAAATCTAAAAAAATATTATTAACATTTATGGGGCTGGAGAGATGGCTCAGCGGTTAAGAGCACTGACTGCTCTTCCAAAGGACCTGAGTTCAAATCCCAGCAACCACATGGTGGCTCACAACTTTCCGTAATGAGATCTGATGCCCTCTTCTGGAGTGTCTTAAGAGAGCTATGGTGTACTTACATATAATAAATAAATAAATCTTAAAAAAAATTAATGGCATGTTTATGGCATTTGACAGTGAGTCAAATGCATCACATGTCACCTGGCTTAATATTCACAAGAACTTCATAACAATCGAGAGGTACAGATTACATTGGGGGAAACTGAGGCTGGACGTTCAGTAACATGCCTCCACTTATACAGAATTAAATAACTCGCCCCAGACTCAAGCCAAGAGCTCTAACTGCGAAGCCAGCCCTGATTATCTGTCTGACTCAGTCAAGGTAGTCCTAGAGAACCTCAGCTTTCTCTACCTACATATCAAATCAATCCACCACTCAACCAGGCCAGAAGATAAAAGTCCTTTATGGATTGCTCAGCACTGAGGGAGAGTTCCCAGTGGCCTGGGGGAGTGCGGTGAGAAGAACGAAGGGTTAAAGTCAAATTGAAGTCAAACTTCATCCTCTGACGTGTTTGGCCTTGCTCTGATGAGTAGCCTGTGCCCAGGGGACCAAGGACTGAATGACAATGATATCTTTGTGTCCCCTGGCCAATGGGAAGATCTGACTGGAGGAAGATGCAGGAACAAAGCAAGGGGTTGAGCTAGTCTGGTGTGCCTGGCCTTGCGAGCCTAGCAGCCTTGGCTCTGAGCCAGACACCCAGAGGGCACAGCCATGAAGGTTGTGATACGTAATCCTGCCCCTGTATCTGGACCAGGCCAAGCTGGCACCAGCTCAGTCTGAGCTAGGATATCAAGGCCCCAGGCTTTGTGAGCCACATTGTCCGCTGGCCTCATAAGCCTCTCTATTTCTTAGCCATTCATGGAGAACAGGGCTGGGTTGAACTTTGTAGATTAGAAATTTTGAGGTGGAAACAAAAATAAATAAATAATTGAGTTGATGCAACATTGTTATGCATCCTTACAAGATGGAGGTAGGAAAATCAAAGCCAAAGAACTGGAGGCAGAAGTAGAGGTGGGGAGTGAGGCACGTAGAAGGCAGAGGAAAGCAGGTTGGGGATGTAGCTCACTAGGCAAGATGCTCATGTAGCTTGTAGGAAGCCCTGGTTTCAGTCCTCAGCATTGCATAAAACAGTCACGCGGAGCTGGAAGCCACATGCAGGGACATAGCCGAGGAGGAGTGGGCTAGAAGGACACAGCTGGAGCAAGACAGAGGGAGGGGGGAGGGGGGGGGGGGGGGGGTGGGGGGAGGGGGGGGGGGGGGGGTGGTCCAAGAGCAAGGACCTCAGGACCATGACTTGCCATTTTGCAAGATGGAAAACAAGTCCAGGGGTTTGAGGAAGTGACTCAGTAGTTAAGAGTGCTTGCTGATTTTGTAAAGGACCCAAGTTTGATTCCCAGCACCCATGTTGGGAAGCTCACAAGCACTGGTAACTCCATCTCTAGGGGAATCTAACACCTTTTTCTGGCCTCTGCAATACACACACACACATACACACACACACACACACACAGTTCCCATTTTGTAAGGGTCATCAGAAAATCTATGCAAAACAACTTGGTTCGGGCTGGAGAGATGGCTTAGCGGTTAAGAGCACTGACCACTCTTCCGAAGGTCCTGAGTTCAAATACCAGCAACCACATGGTGACTCACAACCATCTATAATGAGATTTGACACCCTCTTCTGAAGACAGCTATAGTGTACTTACAAATAACAATAAATAAACCTTAAAAAAAAAAAAACAACTTGGTTCATTGCTTGGTCCAAAACATATGTTTAAGAAATGCTATTTAGGGTTGGTGAGATAGCTCAGCGGGTAACAGCACCGACTGCTCTTCCAGAGGTCTTGAGTTCAAATCCCAGCAACCACATGGTGGCTCACAACTACCCGTGATGAGATCTGATGCCCTCTTCTGGTGTGTCTGAAGACAGCTACAGTATACTTATTTATAATAATAAATAAATCTTTGGGCTAGAGGGAGCAGGGACTGAGCAAGCAGGGTCTACTGGGGGTGGGGGGAGGCAGACAACCAGAGTGGGCGGGGCTGACTGGAGGGAGCAGAGGTTCTAAAAGTCAATTCCCAACAATCAGATGAAGGCTCACAACTATCTGTACAACTACAGCGTATACTCATATACATAAAATAAATAAATAAAGCCAGGCAGTGGCAGCACACGCCTTTAATCCCAGCACTTGGGAGGCAGAGACAGGCAGATTTCTGAGTTCGAGGCCAGCCTGGTCTACAGAGTGAGTTCCAGGACAGCCAGGGCTACACAGAGAAACCCTGTCTCGAAAAAACAAAAAACAAAAAACAAAAAACAAAACAAAAAAACAAAACAAATAAATAAATCTTAAAAAAAAAAAAAAAAGAAATGCTATTTAATTACATCTTCCAGTTCCCCAATGAAAACGTATATAGTTCAGACAGGGCTAGGGATGAGCACAAGTTTACTTTGTAGATTAAAGGTCTTTGAGGTGTTATAATGTTAGTGGAGACTTAGTGGCAGATAGGGAGCCCAACCAGGCTTCCTGTGCTTCCTTCCCTCCCGTGAAGCCCTGAGTGAGGAAGGAGGCCAAGCCCTCTGCTCAGTTCCCTGTCTTGATCAGGGGTCAGTCTTGCTGCAGGACTCCCGAGCCTTGGCATGCTTTAATGCTAAACTCAAATCCTCTGAGGAACTCAGTCATTCCCTTTTCTGTTTCTTACTTGTTTGTGGGTTCGTGGCAGGGGGTGGGGCGAGGACACCACTGTGGGTGAGTGGGGGAAAGAGAACAGCTTGCGGCTGCAGGTTCTTCCCTTCCTTTGTGTGGGCTTTGGGATAGGACTCAGGTTCTCATGCTTGGTGACGAGCACCTTTACTTGCTGAGCCACCTGGCTGGCCAGTGAGGTAGGTTCCAGTTCTCTGTCCTCCTCGGGACCTTGAGTAGCATTCCCATAAACTGAACCCTGACCCATGGCCCCAAACAGGTTTCCGACTCTTGCACTCAAGGCTAACCGGGTCTATCTTTGGTCTAACTTTGGTATAACCCAAAGTCTATACTAGGTATAGTTCTTTTTGCTTAGGTTTACCAAGCTGAGACACAAGGCTGCAACTAATCTTCGGAGCTATAGCAATCAATCCTGTGAAAACAGACATCGGTCCTATGGGCAGAGCAGATGTCTAGGCAGTCTATTGGAACCCCAAATTTGGTGGCCTAAAGTTCCCAGTTGTTGAGTCAAGGAGAGGACTTGAGAGTCTTATGTGGGTCCAAAAGTCTCCTTGGGATTCTTCACAGGCCCTTTGGAGAGAGAACCTGAAAGAAGCCCTAACTCTGCTCTGCAGAAAAATGCCCAGGTACTCAGGAGGTCTGAGTGTCTTTGTCCCAGGCTAGAACCCTAAGAAAGAGTCTCTTCCGTTTTCTTCAGGTGGGATAGTGGAAGGCCACTCACTGATTAAAAACAAAGCAAAACAATCTAAAAACCTTCAGACTAAGAGATGCATGAAGCCTCCCCCCCTTCCCCATCCTGTTTTCCTGGGCTGCTGTCAAGGGAGGGCAGCAGATGGTGCTAGATGGTGTGGGAGGGAGGGAGATGATGTCCATGGTATCCACCTCCTGTGAGAGAGGCAGGAGACATATATATACGCTGAGCAGACAAGTGGGGCCTATCTAAGGAGGTGACATTAGAATAGAGAGTTCGGAAGGATGAGAAAGCTCAGGGACATTACGTGGGAAAGTGTCTGGCAGAGAAAAAGTGAGGGTCAAGGAACTGGGGGGCATGGATGACTTTGGGGAGCCTGATGGACCAAGGGCAAGCTGCTTTGGCTGGAGAGAGTGGGCCAGGGGAAGTGTGGTAAGTGAGGGTGTGGCAGGAGAGGCAGGGACCCTGGTGTATGTAAGCTTACCTCTAGACTGTTCTCTGCCTTCCCCAATCCCATGTTATGCAACCTCATGGCTGCTTCGATATCTAGGCTCTGTCCATTTGACCCTCTGGGAGAAGCCTTGGGGTCTGCATCACTACCTGCATCATTCTGTGCATGAGGTACATGCATCCCTTTAGCCACACCCAAAGCTCCCGCAGCGGCATCCATTCTGGTACCTCCCCAAGCAGGCAGGCACAAAGTGTTCATTCAAGAGCAGCCGCACGGATGGGGTAGTCCGTGTTCCCAAAAGAACAGTGCTGACATGTAGACTCAGTGTTCTCAGACCACTTTTGGTCAGGTGTTATTGGGGCAAGCTGTTTGCCCTTGCTGAAGCCTGCGCCCTTGTTATTAAAATGGCTTCTTGGGACTGGAGAGATGGCTCAGCAGTTAAGAGGACTGACTGCTCTTTCAGAGGTCCTGAGTTCAAATCCCAGCAACCACATGGTGGCTCACAACTATCTGTAATGGGGTAGGATGTCCTCTTCTGGTGTGTCTGACAGTGTACTCATGTAAATTAAATAAATAAATAAATAAATAAATAAATAAATAAATAAATCTTTTAAAAAAGAGTTCTAAAATGGTATGTAAGTCAGGCTGGACATGCAGCTTCATTGGTAGCATGCTTGCTTAGCAAGCATTAACCCCCCCAGCCCACCCCCAGGGCAATCCCCAGCACTATATAAACTAGTTATGGTAGGTAGCACACACATGTAATCCTAGCACCCAGGAAGTAGAGATAAGGAGATCAGAAGTTCAAGGTCATCCTTAGCTACATGGTGAGTGGTCTACCTGGGCTACATGTGCCCGTGTCCAAAACCAAACAACACCTAAATGAAAGGCCTGTTGTGCCAACGATGGCCTCCCCACCAACCTTGGTTATTGTTCCTGATCTGATTATCAATATTATTGCTCTCTGATTTTGTTAGGTACTGACAATGCATCTAATCCCTCGCTCACCTATGGTTGGTGCCACTAGAGTTAGAGGGGGCTTCGCCTCATTATCAAGGATGATGCCACCAGTGTCACCAGTGGCAGCTTGTTTTGTTGGCACTGAGAAAATTGGGTACTTGTCTTTGTCACAGCACACCCCCACCCCCTGCCATGCCAGTGGGAACTCAAATCGCTCTGCCCTTCTCCAGATCAGTAAGCCCAAGAGTGTGCTCGGTCAAGCTGTATATAAAGTAGGACAAGGGGCTTAGCTGTGCCTCTGCGACTCTCTCTCGGGTAATGCCTAGGACTTTTCAGTCCCCAGCCTCTGCTCTGAACAAGGCCTGGGCTGTTCTAGGTGATTCCTGCAGCTGTTCCAACCCTGACCCTCATGTCTGTTTAGGCAGGAGCCCCAGAACAGATGAGGCAGGTGGGGCCAGGGTGTCTGGGTAGCACACAGCCTACCACAAGGCAAGGAAGGAAGAAAGAAAAGACAGCTTTGGTTCTGGGGAGAAGGGGGGAGGCAGGCCAGGGGAAGGAGGAGACAGAGGAGGAGGGCCTTTGAGTGGAGGCGGAGGGTGAGACAGACCCTGCCCAGAGCTCCAAGTGGCTTCCTGCTGCTTGCCTCTAAACCCCTCCACATTCCTGCAGCCCTTCAGACCGCCAGAACTCTTCTGCCGCCTGCCTGCCTGCCTGCCTGCCTGTGCCGAGGTATGCACCTCCCTGTCAGCCCCTGACCTTCTGTAAGCTTCATCAGCCCCTCTGCCCCATCCCCACGACCAGCCTCAGGGGGAGGGAGGTGAGCTAGAAGCCTGTTGCTCACTCACAGGTCAACTTGTTATCTCTGTAGCGCTGCAGAAAATATCCATGGTTTTCGGGGACCGCTTTCTCTGTGTTCTCTGGTGGCAGAGGCTACTGGTCTGTCCTCTGTCACCTTCGGTGGCAGCTGCCTCCTTTTCTGAGAATCTGATCCTCATTCGCCCTACACAACTGCCAACCCAGAGAAAGTCTGGCTGGCAGCCTGCTGGGTCTGGCTTCCTATTCTAGGAGAACAGACATCCAGTTCTGGGTCAGAGCACTGTTGTCCAAATGGGACTTTGCAAGAAGGATAAACAGATCTGTAAACAGCCAAGGCAAGGCATTCCGTTTAGTCAGTTCCTCTGGGAAGGCTCGGGACCCTTGAATCTCTGTCCACCCCCACCCCATCACCTTGTGGCAACAGTCTGCCTGAAATGCCATTGTCTCTCCCAGTCGGGGGTTGCCATTGTTCCCAGCCTAAATCTGAGAGCTGGTCATCACAGGCACTCACTAACATTGCTTTTACTGTATCTAGACATCTGAGAAAACCAACAGTTTGATACAATTCAGAGACAACAGGGAGGAGGGTGTGATGGGGAGGAGGGAGACAGGGTGATACAGCTCCAGGACACCTTTCATGCCACTTCTGAAGACTCAGACCAGCCTGTTGAAAGCTTGTCTGCTCCAAGCTGTTCTGTAAACACCTAGGACTTGGCTGGAAATAAACCTCACCTAAAGGGGACAGGCACCAGGTGTCTGCCTCTGGGACTGACAGCATACCTGCAGGGGAGGGAGTGTCGCCACTGGCAACTCTTAAGTTTCTAGAACCTTCTGAGTGCTGGGATTGGAGTGAGATGCAGATCGTACAAGCTTTAGGCAGGTTGTGGAAGATCTCTCATAGCCATCTCCCCTGGGTGTAGCCTTCCTGTCCTAAGGAAGAGGGATAGTTTTGGGGGTACGCATATTCCCCTAAGACTCCCCAAGCAAGGTCACTTAATTGAGCCTATAAGGTGATCTCTGAATAAGCTTCAAAGAGTCTCTGGAAGTAGTGTGTGTGTGTGTGTGTGTGTGTGTGTGTGTGTGTGTGTGT
>JADRCD010238394.1:0-41875 GCA_019843815.1 Montemys delectorum
AACTCAAATTCATGTCCACCTCAAAAAGACCTTTCTCATTCCCAAAATTTAACTTATGTGTTCATATATACAAAAGTTGTGTTTATAAAGGTTGGCAATATTATTCTTACAGAGCCCAATGCTTTTTCACTTTTTGGTTGAAACGAGGTCTCTCGTTGCCTGGAACTTCATCAAATTGCTGAGGGCGGGGAGTAGGAAGTGAGCTCCGCTTACCAGTCTGCAATTACCATCTAACCTACAAGCATCTGCTGTCATGCCGGGGTCTTCATATGGCCTCAGGTCCTCACACTTGTACAAATGCTTTTCAAACTGACTCATCTCTTCAGGCCTAACTCCACCCAGTACTTAAAGTTACAATCCACTATTCTGTTTTGTTTTGGTTTTTTTTTTTAGAGATTTATTTATTTTATGTATATGAGTACACCATTGCTCTCTTCAGACACACCAGAAGAGGGCATCTGATCCCATTACAGATGGTTGTAAGCCACCATGTGGTTGCTGGGAATTGAACTCAGAACCTCTGGAAGAACAGTCAGTGCTCTGAACCACTGAGCCATCTCTCCAGCCCTACAATACACTATTCTTACTGTTCCTATTCTTTCCGGATATTTATCCTATGTACTTGTGATTTATTATATTCTGTAACGAGTTACTTTCTAAATAAGCTGTTCCATATCATAATATTTAAAACTACTTACTGAATGAACTCAGTAAAACCATAATAAATCTGTTTAGTTCTTCCTAAACTCACATGTAAAAACCAAGACTAAGTAATTATCCAAAATATAAATATCAAATATAAGCTCATACACATGTATAAAAATTACTATATACTTATTTATAAACTGAAATCTTCCCTAGAGGATATATCTGCAAGGGTCTTTCAAAGGCAACAAAACTGTTTTAAATTATTTAATTGTATTATTACAAATTTACTTAAATAAATTTAGAACACTTACCTGATAACATACGTTCTAAAAGGAATAATGTGCTGCATGACAGCAGGGATATGTAGCCATATCCTAATCTATAAGTAAATATAAAGAAAAAAATGTATGATAAAAATGTAAGATATTTCAGAGTCTCCCAATTAATTTAAAACAAAAGCAATCAATATTTGGCTGCCTCTAAAATGCTACACATTTTATTTATAAATTGTGAATAGGATAAGCTATAAAAAATTAATTCTATCAATTAATCTAATTTACATACTATAGTATAAAATCAACTTGTATAATACAAAAACCATGCTTTCCCATATCTCTTTGTATGATAGCAACTACAACTTCAAGTAATGAACTGGCTTTACAATAAAACCATCTCATCCTTCATTTCAAAACATATTAAGTTATATGATTTATAGTCATCTCAATATTCATACGAGATAAATATATTTCTCAGTTGCATGCTCATTACAGTATCAGTAACCTAGAAGATGATGGTCTGCAATGTGCACCACTCCACTAACTGCTAGGGTTTATCTGCCAGATCTGCTTGCTAGAGGAGTGTGCTCTTCATTCCTCATCATTCCATATCTATCTTTCACAAAGCTGCAGCACTCCACTATCAAGTGCATGCCCTTTCAAAACGAGTAGAAGAGTTCTTCCATGAAAAACACATGGAAGGTGTGGCATTATGGTGCATGTCCCTAACCCTAGTAGTTGGAGGCAGAGGCAAGGATCTCTCTGAGTTTCAGGGAAGCTTGGTCAACACAGTGAGTTCCAGGTCAGTCAGAACTACAGGGAGAAACCCTGTCTCAACAAAATATACATAAATAAATAATATACATACATATATATGTGACCAAATATGTGTGTGTATATACATATATATGTGTGTACATATACATACACATATATGAAGTAGGCGCTGAAGAAACAGCTCATTCTCTCTCCTACATACACAAAATGTAATTTTTAAAAATTTTTATTTATTTTATGTGTATGAGTGTTTTGCTTGCATGTATGCCTCTATATATCATGTACATCCTAAGTCTGAAGTTGTATACAGTTGTGACCAGCCATGTGGGTCTATATATCATGTACATCCTAAGTCTGAAGTTGTATATAGTTGTGACCAGCCATGTAGGTGCTGGGAATTGAACCTAGGTCCTCTGCAAGAACAAGTGCTCTTAACCTCTGAATCCTCTCTCCAGACCCAAAAAAATGTTTTAAAGAAATATTTACCCCAATTATAAAAGACTGAACAATGTAAAGATTAAGCCAAATTAAAGTGAAGCTTAAATTCAACCAAGTGAGGCTTATGTGCAAAGTGTAAAAGGTGACTCAAAGTACAGATATACAAAATGAGCTCCAAGGCTCTAAAAGAAGATGGCATGGTTATTGTGTTTGCCTTTCCAGAACACAGCCCTTCCTACAAAGCTCCAGAAAATAGGACAGAAGGCAAACTAAAGGACGCTATCAGATATAAATATGCTTTCAGGCACCCTTGTTAAACTCTTTGTGTTAATAAAATTCTAGCAAACCTCTAGCTACATGTTAAATATCTCCCTAATACAGGGAAAATGTTCTTCATTACCCAAAGCTTAATGACAGAGCTATTTTTGATAAAATAGCAAAATAAAATTCTAAAAAAAACAAAACAAAACAAAATAACCTGTCAACCTACTGTCTGATCTGGCATGTAATCCTAAACTAATTTTTTATATTCAAAAGCCTCTGTTTCTCCACTTGTTAAAAACAGTCCACTATTAAAGGGAGGTAGGAGAGGCAAGATCTCATTATGCAATATCCCTAGCTGGCTTGGAACTCACTAAGCAGACCAGGCTGCCCTCCAACTCAAGAAATTCATCTTCATCTTCCGCTCCCATTCCCTCTCCCTTTCCCTCTCAATGCTGGAATTAAAGGATGAATTGCCACACCTAGCCAGAGCAGTATTAACAGAGCTGTTTGTTCTGTCTTCCATAGCAAGCTTACGTCTGATATTTTACTCAATAATATATGCTACACTGGTTTTGGAAGCATATTATATATAAAGTTTATTTTTTGTCTTCCTAGTTTGAGAGAGGAAATTTTCAGAAATGAGTTGAGAACTAAGAAAAAATACTATACCTAGAACAAAATTTAGCCTCAGAGAGAAGACACACCACCATGTGGTAAGTCTTGAAAGGCAAACCTTGCCAGGCTGTGATGGTGCACATGCCTTTAATCCCAGCACTCAGGAGGCAGAAGCTGGCAAATTTCTGAGTTCAAGGCTAGTCTGGTCTACAGAATGAGTTCAGGATAGCCAGGGTTACAGAGAGAAACCCTATCTCGAAAAACTAGAAAAAAAAAGGGGGTGGGGGGCAAACCTCTTTTAATTTATATTCTACTACTCCAATCTGTGATAAATGTTGGGTGCTTCTTTTCCTAAAAAAGTCAGCAGAAAACAGTAACATTTTTTTTAAAGTTTCTTTTCTTTCTGTAGCTAGATCTATTACTTCTAAGAAAGGATATGTACAAGTGAGGCACTTGTACAATGTACTAACATTCAGACAAAGAACTGCTTAAGGCAGACAGGTGTGGTGGTGTAAACCTTTAATCCCAGAGCTTGGGAAAGAAAGACAGGTGGATCTTTGAGACGGAGGGCAGGCTGGATAGCGAGCTCCAGGACAGCCAAGACTATATAGAGAGAATCTTGACTCTAAAAAAAATAAAATAAAATAAATAATAATTCTTAGTTTTAGTTTTCTTTCTATGTTGATAAGTAAAACTCCAGACACTAGTTTTACTATGATACAAAGTTAGCATCTTAAGTTTAAATTCTAAAAGATTACAAGCACCACTCATAAATTTACTTTTCCTAAAAAGTCAATTACTCTCCCAGGGCCTACTACGGCACACCTTTACTACAAGCATGCATCTCTGAATTCTAGGCCAGAGCTACACAGCAAGACACTGTATCAAACACTCCACACACACACACAAAAGTGAACTACTCTAAAACAGACATAATAATATAGCTCCCAGGAAATATAATTATTCTTTTATGGGATGTATGATTTATACTGTAAAAGAAATAAGGACTCATTAAGGCTAGTCTATCTATGCTAGATTGTGTAATGGGAATTGGAAGTTATTATTTTTCTTTATAGGGAAAGAGTTTCTTTATCCCTTATTTTATTATGTGTGAAAGCTCATATAAATTTATATGATTCCTAAAAAGGGACAAGCTGCAAGAAAAGAAATGCACATAAACAGTGATGAGGACAGACAGGAATGGTTCACATAAGCATGGCAAGTTTGAGGTCAGACTAGGCTAAACAATTTCAAACACAAACGCAAAGTGAACAACAAACCACAGTTTATATAATGACCTAAGAGAAAACACTACTGTGCTCCAGCTGGACATGACATACCCACAAAAATTTTGAAATTTACAGCATCCATTCAAATTTACTAAAGACATTGTTTAGTAAACTGTGAAACAAGATTTCACTATGTAGACCACACACTATCCTTGAACTCACACTCCATCTGCCTCTGCAGTGCCAGGATTAAAGAAAGGTATGTGTCTCCATGTCCAGCATCACTTCATGTTTATTTATAAACTTGAAAAAGGGTAGGATCAAAGTACCAAAAGCAGATTTTTTTTTCAGATTTTTTTAAGAAGCCAAAATTTCTAATGTTTATCTGTTTTCAATTTAGATAAACTGTTTCTCAACTGTTTTAGCTTCTCAGAAAGGCTCATGGCCCAAGCTAAACTCAAACCTGCTTTGTAAGCCAAGGCTAGGCTTGAACTCCATCCTCTTCACTAACTTTTAAAGGAAAAAAATAGGGCAAGAGGAAGCCAAAGTGAACAGAACTTCTATTGGCAAAATTAGATTGACAGTCATTTAAATACTTCACAGCAGAAATGAGTAACAGCAAGTAACTAAGTGCTTATCTACACATCAAGTGCTACTATACCAACTTTGAATTGAGTTTCCTTTTAAATCTTTACTTATCGTGTAAGTAAGGACACGAGCATGCCACCGCATGTGCGCGGAAGTCAAGGGATGAATGAGTAACTCTCAGGAGGTTTCCTCCTGCAACCTTATGAAAACTGAAGACAGTAACCAAGGCCATCATGCCTGCTGTAAGTAGTTCACATCCTGCCAAGATTGCTTTTATTGTTGAACTCCATTTAATTTAATGTTACAGAATCCTCTAAGAAAGACACACCATCATCATTTTCATTTTTAAGATTAAAGTTCAAGATTAAAAGTTAACATTTTAAACTAAAATTTAAAAAGGTAACACTTAAATTCAGAATTAAAATCCAACTATAAATCCAAAGGGGGCTAAGCTTGATGGCATACACCCTAAATTCCAGCAATCTTCAGGCAAAGGAAAATAGGATCTCTGAGAGTTCGAAGCCAGCCAAGACTGTATCAGTAGACCTTGCCTAAGAAGCACAAGAAGTCGAAAGGCTACATACATTCACTTTTTCTATATTACCAATTTTTCAACATATAAAAAAAATGGAATTATGGATATAGAAATGATCTTGGTAAAAATCATTTATTTAAATTACAGACACATATACAATAAATCTGAGCAACACCAGTGTCCTCCCTTTCCAGTGCATAATGGCACTATGAGGTTACCACTGGAAACAATGCACACAATACTGGTCAAGGACATTCCATACACTGTTTTTACTTTATATAGATTTTATTTAAATAATACAAAAGTTTAGGTTTTGGTTAGATTACATTAAACTTCATCCATATTCTTTCTAAAATAATCACAGTAAGTTATTAAAGGCTAAATATACAGATATAAAATTACTTCTCTAATAAAAGTATAAAGGGAAATATCTACATTACATCATATTGAGGGAAGTCAGAAATATTTCAATAGTGAAGTAAATAAACATCATTTAAACAACACAAAAACACTAGGAAGCAGAAAGTTTTCCCAGGACAAAATCCTAGACAAAGGATAATTTCAACACAAGCTACCTACCTTTGACTTTTATATAAACGAGGTAAGGGCAACCTTTACCTATTTTAAATTTAAAAATTGACTAATTTTATTCATATTATAATTTTATTTCCTTTTAAAAAACAGACTTTACATATTTAGTTTTTAAATTATGTAAAAATTATACATGCAAATTAATCAAAATCTGCAATTTCTGAACAAAAAAATTCATGACATTGAAATGCAAAAATATTATATTTAAAAAGAATAATTCCAAACAATACTTACATTAGAAACAACCGTAATAAATGCATGTGCTATAAGAAATGGTAAAGTTTCAGGAGTCCCATATTCAAAGCAATCCTTCATGAGAGAAAGGCCATTTTTCCCACAAAACAGACAGACATAACGAAGCAAATGCAAAGGTACTTCTACATCCTATAAAAACAAAAGTGCATTCTTTTTAAATTCATTAAAAATCATTTTCAATTTATGAGCAACACTGAATCATTATCAGATGTACTCAGAAGACAAAACAAAACATATTTCATAAACCTTAGAATATAAACGATACTTACATTCATATCACAGAATGCTCCTAATATGTTACTTTCTTGTGTCGATATATCCTAATTTTAAAAAAAAAAAATATTAGACCATTATTAAATGATAATCTAAAAAACAAACTTTTCTAAAAGTGATCTTCTAAAATCTCAAAAGTATTATTTTACAGCCATCAACAGCAACGTCCCCTACTGAAGTTACAGTAACTCAGCTCTGAAGTATTCTTAAATCCTTCTACAGAAATCTTTCCTGTAGTACACACTGCACACCGTTTTCTTCATTCTGCCTAGCCTTCTTTCACAGTACCTGGCAAGTGTCAGGCAAGTATTCTACAACTGAACCACACCCTTAACTCTTTTTTTCTCTTTTTCCCTTTTTTTGGAGATAGGGTCTCACTGTGGAAGCCCAGAATGGCCTTGAATTCGTTAAGTTTGCTGTCTCCATCTTCATTATAGTTTCATATAACCACACTGGGCTTATTTTTCCTTCTCAAATAAAAACAATGTAAACAAAGTAAGCTTTCCTTTAAAATCAGGGTGAATCTATGCTGGGTAAAAGATTCTGTTTAGTAGTAGAGCATGTATAAGACCCTGGGTTAGATCATTTCTACTTGGGGGGCATACTTCAAAAGAGTCAGGGTGATTTTCAAACTATACTCTAGAACTCTCATGAGATGTACTCCAGAGGATGTGTGTTCCATATATAAGATTGGCTGCCCAAAGCATACTCATTAGTGACCATATAAACAAATATGATGTTATGGAAGGGTAAACAGTACTTATCAATACTATGAACTGCTTTAGACCTGCAGATCATCTTTTGAATATTTTAGCCTGAAGAAGTACCAAGAAAAATGCTGGAAATTTTATGTATAATCACGTTCACTGAAACTAGTTAAAAAAAAAAAAAAAAAAAAAAAAAAACTAAATTCAACTAATACTCATAGATAGGTAAGTAAATGGTAGCATTAATACCCAATTCTAGAGAACCTATCAGAAAGAAACACTCTAAAAACTGAGATGTGGTAAAAGTTTGACTAAACTAATCATATGACATATAGGTTAGATCTTTAAGAAACTGTTCAAAGCTGGGAGGTGGTGGCACACACCTTCAATCCCAGAACTCTGGAGGCAGAGGCAGGTGGATCTCTGAGTGTGAGGCCAGCCTGGTCTACAGAGGGAGTTCCAGGAAAGCCAGGGCTACACAAAGAAACCCTGTCTCAGAATAACAAAAAAGACCTGTTGAAAATTTTTAGAAAAAAATTAAATAGATCTGTATGTTCAAGAAAAGAGCAGCCAGGTGATGGTGGCTCACACCTTTAATAACAGAAATCTGGTGCCAGAGGCAGACAGATCTTTGCGTAGGAGGCCAGCATGGTCTACAGAGTGACTTCTAGGATAGCCAAGGCTACATAGAAAAAACCTGTCTAGGATCTGATTATCAAAATTATTTAAAAACAGGATCATGCACCGCAAGAGAGATGGCTCAGTATTAACGTTAAGGGCACTGATTGTGTGTCCAGAAGACCCAGATTCAAATTCAAGCTCCCACATGGAAGCTCACAACTGTCTTTAATGCCAAGATCTGACACTCTCACAAAGACGTATGTGCAAGTAAAACACCAGTGCATATAAAATAAAAAGGTAAATAAATTTAAAAATAAATAAATAAATAACCAGGATCATGAGGCAGAGGCAGGCGGATTTCTGAGTTTGAGGCCAGCCTGGTCTACAGAGTGAGTTCCAGGACAGCCAAGGCTACACAGAGAAACCCTGTCTCCAAAAAAAAAAAAAAAACAAAACAAACAAACCAGGGTCATGCTATTGGATAGCACAGGCTGGCGAATTTCAATCCTCCTGGCTTTGGTTTCCTAAAGATAGAGTTTCAAGTGTGCAGTACAATGCCTGGTTGATCACAATTTAGGGGAAGATTAGAGTGGGATTTGAGACAGGGTCTCACAAAGCCTAGGCTGGCTTTGAATTCCCAAAGCAGCCAAGGATGACCTTGAACTTCCAATCCTACTCTCATCTGCAAAGAGCTGAGATCTGAAATAATAGGTGTGGACCAATATATATATATTTCTTTTTGGAAAGTCTGTAACAATATAAACTGATTAGATAAAAAGCCGTGTTTTGTCACTGTGGAAGCATGGTAAAAATATATAAGGTTCAAGTCTTTTAACGTTTTTATTTTGTATATTCTGTTTTTAATTTGTCACACCATACATACACTCATCTGAAAGCAATACCAAGAGAACTCATTCATTCCCTCTGTCATTACTTGTTTCACATAAAGACGAGCTGTTAAATGAATCTGAAAATGACTGGCAAATTAGCATTCTCAGAACACTGCAATTGAACTAAAATTACCTAAGAAGTAAAAACATTTTGCAAAACCAGTATACTAAACCTAATTGTTTTTAACTTTCTAATACCAGAGCCTCAAATTACTCTCCACAAAATGTTTATAGTTAAGGACGTAGTTCAGTGACAGAGCACTTGTTCAGCATTTTTAAAGCTGTGAGTTCCAGTCTCAGCAAAAGCAGGAAAACTTCCCGAGTTTAAGAATTCCTGTGGTACCATTAAAGTTCCAAGTCACTGACTAAGAACCATGCTGGAATACTAGTGCAGAGCACAAACACAAAAGATTTCTATCCTGATGTACAACAGGTTCCTTATGACCTAGTTCCACAGAGCCCAGAGCAACTGTCTTCCTAGTCCTGGTTATGACTCTGGACTGCTCCTTCCCAGTGTGTAGGTACACACAGTCAAGACCAGATTAGGATCACACTGTAAGCCCTATGTTTATCAAATAAAATTACACCACATTTTAGAAGCAAACAAAAAAAAAATTTTTTAAACTGAGTAACTAAAGAGTGAAATAATTCTCTAATAGCAAATACTGCTCAGTAACTGAGCCACAGGGAACTAGAAGTTACCCAGAATTAAAGGTGTTTTAAAGTCAGGATTACTGAAATTCATAGTAGTTATATAATTCTGAGCCAACACTAAAAACAAGAGGAAAATCTTATAAGATTTCTCAGAGGGTGCTTGCTGCCAAGACTGACAACTTGAGTTCAATCTTCAGAATCTTCATGGTAGACAGTAGGAACTGAGTCCTAAAAGTCTTCTCTAACCTCAAGGAATTCTTAAAAACACATACACAGGCACAAACATACATATATACACTAGACAAAATAACAACATGCAATAAAAATATTTTTTAAAAAATTATTTTATGACAAGATCCCATTATATAACCTCAGACAGCCTCAGAATGTACCATCATATCCAGTTTTGAAAAGGTAATTTGTTTTTGAGAAACAGTATCGTATGAAGTCTCCACAAAGGTCTCACGCTCACTATTTAATCAAGTATAACCTTAAGAGCTGGAGAGATGGCTCAAGGGTTAAGAGCACTGATCGCTCTTC
This sequence comes from Montemys delectorum, assembly GCA_019843815.1. NCBI lineage: Eukaryota > Metazoa > Chordata > Mammalia > Rodentia > Muridae > Montemys > Montemys delectorum. The sequence goes on from JADRCD010238394.1 coordinate 9,901, forward strand.
CAAAGGTCCTGAGTTCAATTCCCAGCAACCACATGGTGGCTCACAACCACCCGTCATGAGATCTGATGCCCTCTTCTGGTGTGTCTAAAGACAGATACAGTGTACTTACATATAACAATAAATAAATCTTTAAAAAAAATTAAAAAAAAAAAGTATAACCTTAAATTCTTGATCCTCTATCTTCCCAAAACTAGGATTATGTGCATGAACCTTTCCAAAACTAGAAGCATGAAACATCACACCCACGTTACGGAAGTAGAAGAAATCAAATCAGGACATTGTGCATGCTATGTATGTATATATATATATATTTTTTTTCTTTAAATTTAAAAAGGTTCATGGCTGCCAGCCTGGTCTACAGAGTGAGTTCCAGGACAGCCAGGGCTATATAGAGAAACCCTGTCTGGAAAAACCAAAAACCAAAAACCAAAAACCAAAAAAAAAAAAAGGCTCATGGCTGAATATGTCAGTGATCTTCAGGGTAGGAGCGCTGCCGTAAACTGAAGGTTGCTAAGCTACTTTAAGTTCTAAACTACCAAAGGCTATACAATAATAACATCTCTCCACAAAAAGCAATTTTTTAAAAAGGGCACCCCCCCAAAAAAAATAGCAGTTAGTAAAAAGATACCAAAAACTTGAGTTCAAGGTTATCTTTGCCACATAGTGAGTTCAAAGACAGCCTGAGCTACATAAAAATTCTCCTTAAAAGAGGTATAGGACGCACCAAGACTTCAAATTGTCAACATACACGCACATTGTCTGTCTCACCATACCATGTATACATACACTAAACAAAAAGTATTGCCCCCTCTGTCCTCTCTACAAATTTTCTTTTGCTTGAGTTAGAATCCTAGCTGTCCTGGAACTCACTATGTAGACCAGGCAACCCCTGCTGCTTCCCAAGTGCTGAGATTAAAGGTATGGAGCACAACATTCAGCACCAAGGATTGGGGGACTGAAGAGACAGCTCAGCTTTTAAGAGTACTTTGCTGTACTTACTGTTGGAATTGGAAAGATGGCTCAACAGTTAAGAGCACTAACTGTTCTTCCAGAGGATCAGGGTTTAATTTCCAGCAACCACATGGCAGCTCACTACTGATTGTAACTCCAAGATCTGACATCCTCACACAGACATCCATGCAGGCAAAACACCAACACACTTAAAATAAAAGTACTTTCTAGGGCAGGCAGTGGTGGCACATGCCTTTAATCCCAGCACTTGGGAGGCAGAGGCAGTTAGATTTCTGTGTTCGAGGCCAGCCTGGTCTACAGAGTGAGTTCCAGGATAGCTAGGGCTACACAGAAAAACCCTGTCTCGAAAAAAGAAAAAAGAAAAAAAAAGTACTTGCTATTGCCAGGTGATGGTGTACACCAGCACTGAGGCAGAAGCAGGAGGATCTCTGAGCTCAAGACCAGTCTGAACTACAGATCGAGTCCAGGTCAATGAGGACTATAGAGAAACCCTGCCTTGGCCAAGATTTATTTCCCAGCACCCATACCATAACTAACACCAGCTGTTAACTCCAGTTCCAGGGAATCCAGTGCCCTCTTCTGCCCTCCAGACACCAAGCATGCATACAGTGCATATATAATGTTATTATATACACACACATATATATATATATGTAAACTACCCAAATATAATATATATTATATGTGCATGCAAATGAAATATCATACACACACATCCTTTATAGGGAGAGAAATCAGGTCATACGTTGTCCCTCTCAGCAGAGTATAAGGCAGCTGTAACGATAGTCACATGTCACATTTTGCTTCTACAATTTTTAAACCATTTAAAATTAAAAAAATTAATTTAGAACACTAGGACAGTAAACCATTTCCAAAAATTACTATTAACAATACTCTGCCCCCAACAATATTACCTATTTAAAATCACTAAGTATTTTTAAAGATTTTTAACTTTTACCAAAGCATGATGACATACAAGGCAGGCCACTTGAGCCTCACTAGTTTAAAACTAGCTGTGAATAACACAGCAAGACACAAAAAAATAGTTAACAACTCAGGACTAGGAGTTGATCTCAGTGAGAGCACTGGCCTATCACACATGAAACCTTAGATTCTAACACTATTATTGCCCCTCCCACCATCCATATGTACATATCCAAATGCATATACACCGGGCGGTGGTGGCGCACGCCTTTAATCCCAGCACTTGGGAGGCAGACGCAGTTGGATTTCTGAGTTTGAGGCCAGCCTGGTCTACAGAGTGAGTTCCAGGACAGCCAGGGCTATACAGAGAAACCCGGTCTCGAGATAAAAAAACAAACAAACAAACAAACAAACAAACATGCATATACTACTTAACTTTAAGAGGGATGCTAGGAAGGAGGGAGGGAAAGTGCAGAGAGTCTCTCTTAAGTTTCCATCCTATTAAACGTTTGCTGTAGTTCAAAGTATCAAGAAATTGAGTTGTATATTATAAGCCCTGATTCTAGGACTTCACAGCAGTATACAGCAAAAATCAGGAAAACTCTTCAATGTCTAAAAGCCCGGTAAATGCTTTCTCTATTTAAGAAGGGCACTGACCAGACTTCTAGTCATGGTATCAAAATACGAACACGAATTTTGAAGCATTTCCTTATAAAAGATTTCAACAGGTTGGGCCTCTTAAAAATAAAAATTCAAGTAAAAGGCTTAACCAGGAAAAAAACTACATAAGAATAAAAGTTAAAGCTAGATGGTCTACAAATTCAGTTGAAAGAAGGTTGGTCCCAGCAGCACACCCCTGCAACTCCAGAGCTTAAAAAGTGGAGGCAAAAAAATTTGTGAGCTGAAGGCCAATGTAGGCTACACAGTGAGACTGTCTCAAACAAAAAGATAAACCAGAAACTAAGTGTCACTGCACTGTTTATTAAGTACTGGCTTAAAAAAATTGTCAGTGTGTAAAAACATGTTTATAAATACATGGAGCCTAACTCTACAATATATGTAAACTACACTAAGATTCTGAAACAACTGACAATTAACAGTTAATTACATGATCACTAGGCTAAAATCACACATTTTAAGGTATTCTTAACAATGAAAGAGTAGAAAAGCATATTCCTATATAAATTCAATACAAAACTCCTTTCCAGTTATTTTTCAGAAAAATCATTTAGTTTTTATAAAATTTTTAATAAAAATTTTAATAAAATTTCAATAAAGTAATTTTACCTAAAACATTTTATGAAACCACTACTTTCAAATAAGTAACCACATATAATTACCTTGAAAAATAGCAATAACAAGATGCTTTACTACACACAAAAGGTTATAAGCACTGACTACAACATTTACATATTATTATTTCTAAAAAGAAAAAAAATCACTGATTAAACTGACTTTTAAGAACAAAATATCAGATTTAGTATTACTTACAGAGCTCTTATAAAGAATTTCTTTTTGGTCTATGTCTTGAGCCAAGGTCTTACCCTGAAGCCTAAGCTGCTCTAGACTTACTACAGTTGGCCTACATTAGCCTCAAACTTTGATTCTCTTGCCTCAGTCTCCTCAGAAGTGAGATAAAGGCATGAGCTACCACATCGTTTCACTAAGAAAAATTAACTTGCAGGGTATGGAGGCAAAACTAGGCCATCTCTGCGACTTCTAGGCCAACATGTCTAAAATGCAAGCTCCAGGACAGCCATGAAGCTACAAAATAAGGTTCTGTCCCCAAAAACTAATTAATTAATTGAATAAAATGAATTTCTAAATGAACTTCATATATCTACACTTCCCCCCACCAGGGGAGAGCACGAACGCAGTTCCCTACTACCACAAATTATGCAGTCAAGTTTCCCCGCATTTGGGGAAATCGCAGGGGTCAGCATATCCAGAGTGCAATGGGTAAGCCTCGTCCTGGGAAAACCACCTTCATGATCATGGTATCTCCCCTGTCAGGTAAGTATATGTATATATATCTACATTTCTAATGAAATTATTTCTAGTATCTTTCCAGACCAATCTGAGGCTGAAAACAAAATTTATCCTATATTGTAAAGATTAAATTCTTAAAATTTTTAGATTGATTTTCATTTCATGTCTGTGGTTGTTTTGCCTACAAGTAATTCTGTGCACCATGTGCAAACAATGCCTTCCTAGGCCAGAAGAGGGCATGCGATCCCTGGAACAGCAGGGTGCTGGGAGTCCAACTTGAGACCTCTGGAAGAGCAGCCAGTACTCTACTACTGAACGATCTCTCCAGTCCCTAAAGATTAAAGGTTAGTAATTGTTTTTTTTTTTTTAATTCTGACATTTTTTGGTATGTTAATGTATCTTATACAGTCTTTACAAAGTTTCTACACAGAAACAACACACAATATTCTGGAATACACAATCTACTTCAGGATGTTCTTAGCAATATTTCTAATAGGAGTAATAACTGTTTAATGGGCTGTGTTTTCTCAAAACAGTTTTAGAATATTCCAATAAAGATGCTTATTTTTCAGGTAAAGAAAAGTTGATACATATGAAGGAAAAAGGAAAAATTCCATCTAGAGGTGGAATTTACAATTTTCTTCACCATCCCTTTGAATGCTGAATGCCCTTATGAATTGTGTCACCAAATTTGTAACAAAACTTACTCTATGTCACTTCAGTGGCACCCAAGATGCCTTAGAGATCTACCTTTGTCTATCTCAAGCACTTCTAGAACCACAATGTGAGGAAGCTTGCCCACCTGCGCAGGCGCAGCAGCCATGGAAGAAAACACAAGGAACAATGCACAGAGCAGCCAGACTGCTGGGACTGACCTTAACCCATCCAACCCCAAAATAAATGCAGTGCATAAATGAGGTATCCAAACTTGCTAGGTGCTCCCATTCTCAGAGAATGGCAAGTAATAAATTATTGCACTGAGGCAAATACATCACCACATATTCTCAGTTCTTGCTTTCTATAAATATAATTATCTTCATAAATCATAAGTTATTAAATTTCTGAAATGCTCATAAAAATAACATGAGAGAAATTAAGCAGTTTGACTTACAAAAAAATACTATTTAATATATATATAATTTGTTAAGCTCTGATTATTAATTAAAATTCTAGTCTGACATGTTTCTAAAAATGTAATTAAAAACTCTGTGGTTCTTTTTTGACACAACTATTTTTTTTAACTTTATGAATACATGTGTGCTTAAGTGTATGTTTCCCCACCACATGCATGTAGGAGCCCAAAGACATTAGAAGTGGGGTCATATCCCCTGGAATTCAAGCTGCAGTTGTGTATTACCGCATAGGTGCTGGAATATAACCTGGATCCTCTGCAACTATTATTTTTGCTTTTGACAATGCTGGGTCCTGAACTTAGGACCTCATACAAATGCTAGACAACCACACCATCACTGAACTATATATGCCCAGCCACCGTTTTTTTTTTAAAAGGCATAACAAATAGAGCAAAGAAAAAAAAATGTCTAAATCACTTAAATTTAAGTTCTTCTGAGTTCAATCATAAATGTATTTTGGCAATACCAGTAATTTTTTTCCATCAAGCTGGAACATGTACTGCACAGCTGTAATCCAAGTACTGTGAATTAAACTTCAATGCCAGCCCTAGGATACACAGAAAGTTCAAGGCCACACTGCAGGACTATACAGTGAGACTCTGTCTCAAAGAGAAAGAGGAAGAAAGAAAAAAGGGAATGGAAAACAGGGTAGGTAGAAGGAAAATTTTCCATCACAAAAATAGCCAGTTTGAGTCATTCACAGATAATAATAATAAGCAAGCTTAGTAGGACTTGATAATACAAGAATCATTGTACCTATTTTTACATACCTCTATAGTAGGATGAGTATTATGTTTGTAAGCAGTATATAAGGGAAACTGAATTTGAAAAATTTTTGCTACACATAGTAATAGTTTTTCCTTCTCATCTGTATTCCATAAACTAAAAGGATCAGAACTCTTTGAAGACTCTTCCTCAGTCAGATTACAAATTCTTGTAGAGTTTGATTTTTTTTCTATTGATTTTTGTCTTTCTGTATTTCCTTCATTACATTCTCTATCTATACTCAGTGGTTCTTCCGCTTGATTGCTCTCATCTTGCCACGTGGAATCTATGTTAATGGTAGTACAATGTTTACAAAGCTGGTCCCGGAGCACTTGAACTTGGGCAATCACTAAGTTAATAAGTGCACACACTACTTGGTTAAAAATCTCCAAATGCTTATATTCCTTGAAGCAGCATAGACATTGCCTATAAGAGAAAATAAAATGCAGTAAATAAATGTTTCCTAGAGAAGAAACTATATACATTTCAATGAGTAACAAAAGAAGCAAATACTAAAATACTTTTCTTAAATATCAATTTTCCCCTTCCTGCTAGGGCAGCTCTGTATTCATTTTTAAGAATAGAATCACCTTTAATCCCAGCACTTGGGAGGCAAAGGCAGGCGGATTTCTGAGTTCGAGGCCAGCCTGGTCTACAGAGTGAGTTCCAGGATAACCAGAGCTATACAGAGAAACCCTGTCTCGAAAAAAACAAAACAAAAAAAAGAATAGAATCATAGGCTGGGTATGGTGGTGCCATGCCTTTAATCCCAGCATTTAGAAGTAAAAAGGCAGGTGGATGACTGTAAAGTTCAAGGACAGGAACAGGGTTATGTAGAAATCCTGTCTCAGAAAACCAAAAAACAGTAGTAGTAGTAGTAGTAGTAGTAGTAGTAGTAGTAGTAGTAGTAACTTCATTAATAAAACTACTGGTTACTTAATACAAAGTGTTTTATCATCTAACAAAATTTATTATCTAACTACGTTTTTAAATGAATTCTTGAAGCCTATCCAGACCCTATCTGGAAAACCAAACATACTCAAACACAAAATGCTCTCTCTTCAATATCAGTAAAAAACAAAAAACAAAAAAAAAAACAAACAAAAAGGAAATGTCAGGTAAGTATTACATACAAAATCTAGTTCTCTTAAGACAAGTTCAATTAATAGCACCATGCCTGGCATACTTCAGGTAATTAAAAATCTTGTGTGAATCAATAATAAAATGATATACACACAAGTACCTAGTTCAAATTATATTAGTATCCAAACAGACATGTTTGGATGACAGATAATCAGTCATTACTTATAACTTATTCCTTGAAGTATTAGAAAAATGTCTCTACATTGTCCAAATAGATCACCAACACGCTTTACGACCAAAAAGGGAAATAATCTCATTCTTATAGGCATGATAAACTTAGAAGTATGACCACAAAACGCTTGGTACACATTCATTTAAAAAGCAAATCCTAGCCGGGCGGTGGTGGCTCACGCCTTTAATCCCAGCACTTGGGAGGCAGAGGCAGGCGGATTTCTGAGTTCGAGGCCAGCCTGGTCTACAGAGCGAGTACCAGGACAGCCAGGGCTATACAGAGAAATCCTGTCTCGAAAAATCAAAAAAAAAAAAAAAAAAAGGCAAATCCTAACTTTCTTCCCATTGAGAGCAGAAGGGACTCATTTCCATTGAGTAAACTGTGACAGTAATTAAAAGATGAAATATCTAAGATTAAGTCATAAAAGACACTGAAACCATGGTATAATTAATAGCATTCAAGCTGCCTACAACTAAGGCTTCCCCAAACAGATCTTCTAGCCCCCTGTAAGCCTCCACATAATTATATCATGAATAATACCTTGATTAAAACCTTAGAATGAGGGCTGGAGAAATGGATCAGCGGTTAAGAGCACTGACTGCTCTTCCAGAGGTCCTGAGTTCAACTCCCATCCATGGTGGCTCACAACCATTTTGTAATAGGATCTGATGCCCTCTTCTGATGTGTCTAAAAACAGCTACAGTGTACTCACGTAAATATAGTAAATCTTAAAAATAAAAAACCTTATTATAAGCCCAACACAGAATTCCAAAATTCCTATTCTACTGTAATACTCTTTCTAATTAATTAATTAAGTACTATTTTTGGAAAAAAAATTACATTGATTAAACAAAGGGGCTTTTACGTCAAAAGTCCCTTCTAGCTATAAAAGACCATATTATCATTTTTTTTTCAAGATAAGGTCTCGCTATGTGGCTCTGGATGGCCTAGAACTCACAATGTAGACCAGGATAACCTCAAACTCAGACATCCACCTGCCTCTGACACGAAAATATGAAGATTACAGATGTGTGTCACAACCCCCAGATATCTATGTGTGTGTTTGTAAGTGTATCTTCCTATGAAGGCCACAAGAGTACATTAAGTCCCCTAGATCTGCAGTTGCAAGCAGTTGTGAACCACCAGAGAGAGAGATTAGGAACTGAAGATGAGTCCTTTAGAAGAACCTTCTCTCTAACCCCAACCCACAACCTGTACTGTACTTTGTATGAAGAAAACAAATATAATGTCTTTAATCAAAAGGCAGGCAGACAGGTTTCTCTGAGTTGAGGCTAGAGTGATTCAAAGCGAGCCAGGACTAAAGTGAGACATCACACCCCAATCTTAAACAAAAATCACTCATAGTGTTTTCTGATGAGCAGCCTGCCTACCTCTTATCTCCTCCTTCTTTTTTTCTCTTTTCCAATACTTGGGACAAATCTAGGACTTCACATATACTGGGAAAGCCCTCTTAACTGCTGAGCCACATCCCTCCCCATTTTTACATTGACAGGGTCTCCCTTTTAAGTTGAGGCTGTCCAGGATCCTCTTGCCTTTGACTCCAAAATCTGAGGATTACAGGCATGTACCACCACTCCAACTCAGCTTCTTCCTATAGAGCTAATGCAGAATTATCTTTAAAGTGAGAAGTTATATGCTTAGGCAGTTTTCTTAGTAAAGCTAGAGTCTGAGTTCTTAAAAGATCTTGGCTAAGCCTTAGAATAGGAAAGACAAATTTACTTCCAAATTTTTACTTCTAAAATTAGTTGTCAGAAAATGAGAACTGGGGCTGGAAAGACGACTTAGTGGTTTAAAAAAATGGCTGCTCTTCCAGAGGACCTGGGTTTGTTCCCATCATCCATATGATGGGTCACAATTATCTCTAACTCCAGTTCCAGAGGGATCCAACACTCTCCTCTTCTGGTGTCTGCAGGCACTGCATGCATGTGAAACAAAGAGATGTAGGCAAAACGTCCACACTCATAAAATAAAAAAAAGGAAAATGGAAATTAAGATGGGTGGTAGTGTGTGCCTTTAAATCTAGAACCAGGAAGGCAGAGGCAGCTGAATCTGTAGTTTCCAGACCCATCAGAGAGAGACCCTGTCTCAAAAACAAACAAAAACAACAGCAAAGAAAAACATTGGGAAGGCTCAGGACTAAGAAGCCCCAGCCAAGGATTAAGTAAAGGACAGAATAGAGATTCAATGAAAGGGCTCAGGTAACCCTCCCTGCGCTACAGCTAAACTATCATTGACAAAAAAAAAAAAAAATATATATATATATATACACACACATATATATATATACATATATATATATGTATGTATATTCATTCTTAGAAAATATCAAGAGTCCAAAGGATACATCAGTGTTAAGAAAGACTATTTTAAGGCCAGTTTGGTATACAAAGTGAAGTCTACGCCAGCCAAATTACACGGTCAAACCCTTGTCAGAAAAAAAAGCCTGCCTATCATTTATTTTATTTACACCTATCATATAGTACAGATGATGATTTTAAGATGTACCACCCACAGAGAATATCCAACTCACTTGCCTTAACCATGAGGGACAGCCAAGAATAAGTCTTTGTAAGAGGAAAGAGAAGGCTCAAAATAAACAATAAATAAAAACTTGTGTCGCCAAAGACAACAAAAACAGTAAAAAAGACTCAGCCTAGCTTGGTGGTGCACACCTTTAATCCCTAAATTCAAGGCAAACCTGATATACAGAGCAAGACTCTAAAAAATGAAGAGGGAAGCCCTCATAAATAAATAAAACGCAGAGATGTCCTAGTTTCCTTTCTGTTGGATACTATTGATAAAACAGTGCCCAAAACCAACTCAAGAAGGACAGGTTTTATCTTATCTTGTCCCTCACTTGAAGAAAGACAAGGCAAGAACTCAAGGCAGAAACCTGAAGCAGGAACTGAAGCAGAGGCCATGAAAAACTGCTGCTTATTAGCATACTCCCATGGCTTGCTCTGTTTGCTTTATGATAAAACTCAAGGCTACCTGGCACATTGGTCTGGGTCCTACCATCAGTCACTAATCAATAAAATGCCCATATTCCTGGCATCTCCGATATACTGGGGTCTCCACTGCAGTTGAAGCTGCACCTTCACCAATGGCCTCTCTTGGGCTCTTCAGGGACTCCAAGCCTGTTTATACCATGGTGCCATGCCTCAGCTCCTCTTCATGACCCCTTCAATCCTGGGGTTTCCACTACAACTGAGGCTACACTTAACCAACAGCCTTTCACAATGTCAAGCCTCCACTGCTTCCTATGATCCCTTTAAAGGTAGCTTTCATGAGACAGCACTCAAGAGGCAGAATCAAGAAGAGCTCTTTGTGAATTGCAGGCCAATCTGTCTACATATGAAAGTCACAAAAAGGCAGGGCTACAGTGAGAAACCCTGTCTCAGAAAAACAAAACAAAACAACAACAACAACAGCAACAATAAAAAAGTTAACTTTCTGCGGGGCGGTGGTGGCTCACGTCTTTAATCCCAGCACTTGGGAGGCAGAGGCAGGCGGATTTCTGAGTTCGAGGCCAGCCTGGTCTACAGAGTGAGTTCCAGGACAGCCAGGGCTATACAGAGAAACCCTGTCTCGAAAAACCAAAAAAAAAAAAAAAAAAAAGTTAACTTTCATACAGTCAAAGCCAGCACCATGTGCAAGATTCTTTGTAGGCATAATGTTTTCTACACTGTATAAAGTTTACCCTTATGTTATTCAAATGCCGATTTCTGTGCCCTCATATCTTATTTCAATCAGGACACAGCACTGTAATGCTTACACCAAGAATCTCTTGTCTCAAGTTAATGTAAACAATTGTTATCATTTATTCTCTGCCTTGTCAATCAAAGCTGATCACCCAATGGCTAAGCAAAATGAAGAATAGGGTGTAACACTCACCAACCAGAGGAAGGCGAGGGGAGGGGGAGAGATTCAGATGAGCTGGTAGGATGGAGGAATTGGAGCCATGAAGGAGGAGACTGAAGATCAATAATAATATGCAAGTATCATGAGATGGGGCTGGGAAGTAGCCAGATTAGCATAGAAGTTTAAGGTCCATCTTTAACTGCTCAACAGAGGTGCAGTTTTAAATAAAATGCGGTTTCTCATTTCATTTTAAATAAAATGTAGTTATTGGGGATTAGCATAAAGTAAAGAAATAGAGCCACTGAATTCACTATACACATTTCTATTAAAAATAATTCATTTACAACTTAGAAATGAAGTTCAACTCAACTCAAGATATAGTCTTGGCTCCTCTAAACCAGTTTCTGTGTGCTGACCATGAGGAAATAATAAATACTCTCCATAGGATTTCACCTCAATGATACCAGTGTCGTCTTAATTATAGCTGCTTTTTCAGTCCCAGGAAATAATAGCAATAGTCTCAGTAAAATAAAGGTTTCATTTCAATGGTACTGTACTATCCATCCATTCAGAGCAAATTCTTCAGCTGCAGCTGACCAGAACCACAGATTATTAAGTCAAATAAATCAACACAATACCCTAACAAAGAGTTTTTGCTTCCCTATGAAATTCCACAGGACAGGTCTTCACCATCTACCTGTTCTCAACACTATGTTCCAAGTTCCCACAGAACCGGCCATTAAGTTTTGAGCACTTTTACAGCCCAAAGTTCCTAACACTTCTACAATCCTCCCAAACAACATGACCATGTCTGTCACTACAACAATTTTCTGGTACTAACTTTTTGTCTTAGTTTGTTGTATGTTGCTATGATTCAAAAAAAAAAAAAAAAAAGGGATTTTATTTAGCTTACACTTCCTGATCTACAATACATCACTGAGAGAAGTCAAGGCATAAAACTCAACCATGAAGGGAATCCAGAGGCAGGAGCTAAACAGGTAACATGGAGGAATGCAGTTTACTAATTTACCCCTTAGGGGTTGCTCCTCCGGCTTCAGGACCCCTTCACGGGGCAGCACCACCTACATTGCCCTCCCACATAATCATTAAATACTTCATGATCTGATGGAAGCAATTTCTGAGTTAATTGAGGTTCTTTCCCAGGATGACCATAGACTGTTTTAAGTGGATTAAAAAAATATTAAAATTAAAAAATAAAAACTAACCAGCATAATTACAAGAAAGAAAAAAAATATCTATACTTTATACTTCTTAAAGAACCTAACAGATATTAGGTTACTGAAAGAATAAATGTTAAAAAACCTAAGTGGGGATTATAAAACTGAGTCCTTTGAAGTTGAGCATAGAGCTCAGTGTTAGGTCAGTTGTCTTTGTATGAAGCCATGGGTTCCATCCTAAGCACCATTTAAAATAAAAAGCTCTTTAATTGTACATAGAATATTGATATGCCTTTAAAATAAATATATAGCTTATTTTAAACCCAATTAAAATTTTAGCAACCTATAATACATAACAAAAGTTCCAAACAGGGAAACTAAAGCAATCTCTCAAAAACGAGGATAAAGACTGATTGATATTGGGGAGAAAAAGAAAAGTATACGACCAATCAAGACTAGCAGGTCTAAAAGACAGATGGTCGTGAGGAGATAATGAAATAAAAACTTTCAAGGAGTTTTAGTATTTTTATTTCAACTTACTGGAAGATTTAAATTTACATTTTAAAAAACTAATGAAGGATGAAAGGTGGCAAGATTAAAATAAAGGAAAACTCAGTGAAAATACTTCAATATGTAAAATGTACAAAAATAAAATTACTAACCAAAGGAAGGAATACATCAGAAGCACACTTAAACATTAGTGCTAACTAACAGAGGGTAATCAGAAATTTAAGATTTTTTCATGAGTGGTATGTTAATCCAATCAACCACAGCTTTTAGGGGTTCCTAGATATAGCTTAGATATTACTTACTGAGACTTATGGAGTAATTTTCTACTGGAACTAATATTTTCCCTTCTCATAAGCCCCGTTCTAGTTTCCTGGCATTTGCTCTCCCTCCCACCTAGATATGTATATACAAAAAGTTATAAGATCTACATAAGAGAAGATATGTTGTGTGTCTTTATGACTCTGGGTCACCTCACCTAAAATATTTCCAAGTTCAATATACTTCATAAAAATAGCACAATTCTATTTTTCCTTACATATGAATGAAATTTCACTGTATATGTACCACATTTCCATTATCCATTCTTCTATGATAGACATCTACGTTTATTATATTCCCATGCTATTATGAAAACAGCAGCAATCAACATATATAAATATCTGTAATAGGATGCAGTCTTTCCGGTAGAGGTCCAGGAGTGATATAAATGGATCATATAAAAGTTCTAGCTTGTGAGGCCTAGTGGTGAACACCTTTAATCCCAGCACTTGGGAGACAGAGGCAGACAGATTTCTGAGCTCAAGGCCAGTCTGGTCTGCAGAGCTAGTTCCAGGACAGCCAGGGCTACACAGAGAAATGGAAACCACCACACTGGTTTTCATAATGGCTGTTCAGTGTGCATTCCCATTAGATATTAGTCTCCAGCTTTTGTTGTCAGTTGTTTTATGATATTCATTTCCAGAATAGAAAGGCTTATCCAAATGTACAACACTTACAATTCTTGAAATACAGGGAAAAAAAACCCCAAAGCTTTCAAGGAGGGTATTAGAGAAAGCTAAAGAATAAAAACTGCTAAAATTGCTGGGTATCATAACACACATCTATAGCTCTACACTCAAAGTTGAGATAGACGAATCCCAAGTTTTAAGACAACTCTGGGCCAAATGGAGCTACACAGACAGTATTTCTAAAAGGAGAAAAAATAATACTTCAGAAAAGCAACATTGGATCCCTGAAATACAATGAAGCATGACTTTGACAATTCTGAAAGGAATGACTTTCTACACAGAATCCTGTGTTCAAAAGAAGCATATGGCCGGCAGTGGTGGTGCATGCCTTTAATCCTAGCACTTGGGAGGCAGAGGCAGGCGGATTTCTGAGTTTGAGGCCAGCCTGGTCTACAGAGTGAGTTCCAGGACAGTCAAGGCTACACAGAGAAATCTTGTCTCAAAAAACAAAAAACAAAAAACAAAAAACAAAAAACAAAAACAAAACAAAAAAAAACCAACAACAAAAAAAGAAGCATATGGTAAAAGTACACATAAAGGATAAACACTCTAGATATGCCAACTCTACAAATCATGTTTTCCATATAACTTTTCTAAGAAAATATAATAATAAAGCAATAAGCACCAAAAAACACAATTCTGGATAACATCAGTAAAAAAATAGCAAAGGCTCAGGGAAGAACTCTGAAGTGAAGCTAGCTTACCAGCAAACAATACAAACTGAAACTCAAGGGGAAATTCAGATGAGACTAGGCAGAAGTAAAAAATAACAGATCACTACTAAAAAGGTTTTAAGAGTTTAGAAAGAATTCGTAATTCATATATAGAAAATTACTCAAATGAAAAACAAGTCAGTAGAGACCCCAGGAAACAAATAATGCAACCACCTAACATTTTGGCAAATCTTTGAACAGCATTTTTATTTTTACAAGTATGCTAAGAACTGATAGCAGTCATATTGAAAAGATGTGACAGAGTAAAATCCTATACATCACAAAACGAAGGTCAAAGTTAAAACTTACAGATGAAGCAACAGATGTATAATACAATTTCAGAAAGCAGAGTATTAAGCCATTACGTTGAAAACAGAAATAGTATTGAGAAGGAGAACTTAAAAAATACTTTATGCTTTTCCTTTCAATCACATTTTGAGCTAGAGAAAGACAACCTGACTGTGTAGGTCTGCTTGGCCCAAAACACACTCCATTGACCAAGTTGGCTTCAAACTCAAGAGACCTACTTACTTCTGCTGATGTAAATGTGCCCCATGTCTGCATCAATTACTTTTAACACTTGTTTGGACTCCTCATATTTATTGTTCTATATCACTCATACCTTTCCTACCATCTACCAGTCCTACCTTTTTCTCCATTCTACATCTTTTATTTCTAGCCTGATTATGCACTTATTATCCAAGTAAAATAATATGCTTTGCATCTGAATTCAAATTTATATTGAAACCCATGTAATGAGAGCTAGTAAGATGGCTATCCAAGACTAACAACCTGAGTTCAATCTGTAAAGTAGAAAGTAAAATATATAAAACTTGCATACTCACATATGCACATATTATATATACATACACACACACACACATACACATATACTGTAAGCCTTTTAAATACAATGATAGCTCAAAACATGTAGCTTCAATAAGTTTCAGTAGTAAATAAAATATTCACAAAGAACCATTAAGACAAGTACATTTCTTTTTTTTTTTTTTTTTTTTTTTTTTGGTTTTTCCAGACAGGGTTTCTCTGTGTAGCTCTAGCTGCCCTGGAACTCACTCTGTAGACCATGTACATCAGGCTGACCTCTGTGTAGTTCTAGCTATCCTCAAACTCAGAAATCTGCCTGCCTCTGCCTCCCAAGTGCTGGGATTAAAGGTGTGCGCCACCACCGCCCGGCTATAAGTACATTTCTTAGGACAAATTCTAGAATTTCATTTGACAACACATATCTATCATTTTCCCTATTCTGCTATTGTTGAAAGTATTAAAGATCTACTTCATGAAGCTGGGAATAGATGACCCAGTGGTTAAGGCCACTTGCTTCCAGAGGACCAAGGTCCAGTAACTTCAGTTCCAGGGGATCCAAAGCTCTCTTCTTACTTCCTAGGGCACCAGGCATACTTGTGTTACACATACATACATATAGGCAAAACATAATTACACATAAAATTAGAAGAAGAAAAAAATACTAAAGAACTATTACAACACAGTATTCAACATCGGAAAAAAAGAAAATGTTTCCAGAGTATCTGAAATTAGTAATCCTTTCTTATAGGCAGCCTACTCTCAGCAGAACAAAACCTGCTGAATGTGGTAACTGAAACAGCAGACACCAAGGCTCAGCTACATCAGCCAATAGCAAGCAGATGCTCAGACTTTCAGTAGCACTAAAAAGAACTAGGTTACTTAGTTAAACCTTGGCTGAGGGCTTCCAGTTCTCAGCACCTTTTTATCAATTATGTTCATTTTATATGTGATCATTAATAGCCTCCACAGATATTCTACTGAGAAATTAATTCCAACAATAATATTGGCTGGGTGTGGTGGCAAAAGCCTATAATCCCAGTATTCAGGAAGCAGTGGCTAAAGGCCAGCCTGAACTGAACTGTAACTAGGGTCCCAGTACAACCAGGCTATCTATCTACACAACAGACCTGTCTTCCAAAAAAACAAAAGAACAAAACACACAAACAAACAAAAAAAAAAGGAGACAGAAGAAGAAAAAAAAAAAAAAAAAAAACCAGTAGGACCTTGCCAAATCTGTACATTAGCCTTATCAACTTTGTGTTTCAAGTTCTCATTGCACATATTTTATTTGAGACAAGCTCTGGGCTGGGGAGATGGCTCAGTGGATAAGAGCACTGACTGCTCCTCTGAAGATTCTGAGTTCGGATCCCAGCAACCACATGGTGGCTCACAACCACCCATAATGAGACTGGACGCCCTCTTCTGGTGTGTCTGAAGACAGCTGCAGTAAATTACACCAGAGCGAGAGGGGCTGGAGCGAGGGAGGCTGAGGCCAGCAGAGGTCCTAAGTTCAACAGCAGCCACACACATGATGGCTCACAGGTCATCTGTACAGCCACAGTGTACTACAGTGTACTCATACACATTAAAAATAAAAAATAAATCTTTAAAATAAAATAAAAATAAAAAGAGACAAGGTCTAACTATATAGCCAAGAATGGCCAGAAACTTGGGAACCTCTTGCACCTGCCTTCTGGAATTACAAGCATAAGCCAAATTGACTTTAACTAAGGTTTTCATCTTGAATCTCAAAAATTGTTTTATATGAGCTAAATTCTGGAGAAAAAATAGTTTAAATAATAGTATGAATATCTTTTTTCTTTTGTGTTTTTTGAGACAGGGTTTCTCTATGCCGCACTGGCTGGCCCAGAACCCACTCTGTAGACCAGGCTGGCCTAGAAATCACAGACACCTGCGTGCCTCTGCCTTCAAATACTAGGTGGAATTAAAGGCTTTCACCACTAATAACCTTTTTCTTTTCTTTCTTTGTTCTTTTTAATGGTAGGGTCTCACCACGTACCTCTGGCTGGACTGGAACTCATACAGACCAGGTTAGTCTGGAACTCACAAAGACCTGCCTATCTATGTCTCCTATAACTAGGATTAAAAGAACATTCCTCCATGTCCAAGTCAACAAATTATTTTAATTTTATGTGCATGTGATATATATATGCATATATATATATATACACACATATATATGTATGTATATATATGTGTGTGTATATATATATATGCACCAACCACATGTGTGCAGAAGCCTTCACAGGTCAAGAGGCATTGAATCCCCAGGAAGTAGTAGAGGTACAAAGAACTGTGAGCTACCATGTGGATGAAGAGAAACAAACTGGAGTCCTCTGCAAAAATATTAAATTTTTTTTGTTGTTGTTTTTTGAGACAGGGTTTCTCTGTGTAGCCCTGGCTGGCCTCGAACTCAGAAATCGGCCTGTTCCTACCTCCCAAATGCTAGGATTAAAGGCTTGCGCCACCACTGCCCAGTCTGCATTAAGTACTTTTAAACAATAAAACATCTCTTCCAATAAATGTATTATTTCTATTGTTTCTTTTTTTATGTACTGACAGTACACTGTCTTCACCAGAAGTAATATCAGTTGTAAGAATTTGCCATTATAATGCATTGACCAGGAAAGTTGAAAGACAATCTTAAGAAATAGTGTCAGAGGCTTGGTGTGGTGGCACACCCCTTTAATCCCACCACTCAGAGGATCAGAGGCAGTGGGATTTTTGAGTTTGAGGCCAACCTGATCTATACAGTGAGTTCCAAGACAGCAAGGGTTATATAGAAAGACTCTATCTAAAAAAGAAAGGGAAAGAGAGAGGGAGGGAGGAAGGAAGGACAGATGGACAGGGACAACTGGGGCCATAGAGATGGCTCAGTGGTTAAAAGCACTGAGTGCTCTTCCATAAGTCCTGAGTCCAATTCCCACCAACTACATTGTAGCTCACAACCATCTGCAATGGGATTTCAATGCCTCTTCTGGTGTGTCTTAAGACAGCTACAGTGTACTCACATACATAAAATAAATAAATAAATCTTAAAAAAATATATCAAATCATTGTAGCAGGGCAGTACTGGAGCATGCTTTTAATCGCAGCTCTCAGGAGGCAGAGGCAGGGTCTCTGAGTTCAAGGACAGCCTGGTCTACAGACTGAGTTGCAGAACAACCAGGGCTACAGAGAGAAACCCTGTCTCGAAAAACCAAAACACAGATAGATAGATGGATGGATGGATGGGCGGGCAAGGCAGAATGTTCACTGACCACTAACTAAAATACTGACACATGTGGAAGCCAGTTCTCTCCTTCCACCATACATGTCCCTGGGTTGAACTTAAGATTATCAGGCTTGGAAGCAGGAGTCTTTACCTCCTGAACCATCTCTCTGCCCCACTTTAAATATTTTCCAAACTCATAAAAATATTATGAAGAGTAGTTCAAATTGGGCAAGCACACAAATGAAATGATATTCAGAGGGAGCTGAAGATGCATGTAAGTATAAGAACATTTAAGCAGCATATACAAGGTCTTAAGTTCAAATTTCACCTATAGCTCAGTGGTACAGCTCAGAACCTCCTGGGTTTGTACATCAACACTATAAAAAACATTGTTTGCCACTACCAAATAAAAATCACACAGAGATATAAGTTTACAGTCTTTTTCATGGTGGCTATATTAACAACTATGATCCTTGAGTTTTAATCTGTATATTCTCAATTTACATTTTATATATATAAAAGCTGTTCTAATGTACATAATAGATGAGAAACTATCAAGTGATTTCAAAATATCTATTACCACAATAAAGATTTTTAAAAAAAAATTAAGTTTGCTAATGAACTATTCCATAAAAATTCTCTTATCTTGTTGAATAGTGGTGGTTCTCACTTTTAATCCCAGCTTGATCTACAAAGGGAGTTCCACGACAGCCAGGGCTATACAGAAAAACTCACGAAAATTCTCTTATCTCTTAAAGTAATTCCTT
This sequence comes from Montemys delectorum, assembly GCA_019843815.1. Taxonomy (NCBI): domain Eukaryota; kingdom Metazoa; phylum Chordata; class Mammalia; order Rodentia; family Muridae; genus Montemys; species Montemys delectorum. Next base: position 29,116 of record JADRCD010238394.1, read on the forward strand.
CTCAAAATTTTAGTTGACTCATTCCTTAAGAATGAGGGAAAGGAGCCCGGCAGTGGTGGCACATGCCTTTAATCCCAGGACTCCAGAGACAGAGGCAGGATCTCTGAGTTCGAGGCCAGCCTGGTCTACAGAGTGAGTTCCAGGACAGCCAGGGCTATACAGTGAAACCCTGTCTCGAAAAACCAAAAAAATCCATCTTTATGTTATTTTAAAAACAATGTCAAGCCAGGCGGTGGTGGCACACGTCTTTAATCCCAGCACTTGGGAGGCAGAGGCAGGCGGATTTCTGAGTTCAAGGCCAGCCTGGTCTACAGAGTGAGTTCCAGGACAGCCAGGGCTATACAGAGAAACCCTATCTTGAAAAACCAAAAAAAAGAAAAAAGAAAAAAACAAAATCAAGCCCATGATTTAAAAAAAGGTAAAATGACTGAATGTTGATAACATTTATCTTTATTAAAAACATTTAACTTTATTAAAAAAGATGTAATAAAACATCCTAAAAGAAAATCTAATAACAAGTAATGACAGTTTATACAATCCATCATGTTAGTCTTTAAAATACCTACAATTGCATACATACCTCTGAGTCCAGGAATTGATATAAGCAAATATTTTGAGAGTATGTTCCTTTCTGAGCTGCAGTCCATCACCACCTTCTATATCTGATACTGAAATAGAAGGATAAAAGTATGAAAAAATGTTAAATGAATATTAAAGCCAATACTACTTAAAAATAAACCTTAGATACACAAATGCAAACATCAACTGATTCTTTTGCTTTCACTACTGGAATAAAAACTTTGATTACTGAGTGTATTAATTATTTCTGTGATATAGACCATGACCAAAAGTAACTTAGAAAAGAAAGATTTTTTCTGCTTAAAGGTTAACAGTCTATCATCAGAGGAAAATGGCAAAAAAAACGAAGGAGGCCATTCCTGGCTTGCTCCTCAACCTGATTTCTTCGTTTCTGTTTAGGTTACTTGTTTTGGTTTGTTTTCATTTGTTGGGTTTTGGGCTTTGGTTTTCTTCTTGGGTGATAGGGGTGCAGATGTTGAAGATAGGATCTCATCTCTGTTCTAGGCCAGCCAGAAAGGCTTAGCTTTAACAAAATCATTTTTATAATTTACCAGACTTTGTGTGTGTGTGTGACCCTGTATGAGTATATCCTGATCACATGCAAGCAGGATCCCGGGAACTGGGTGGCTGTGAACCATCTTGTGGTGCTGGGAATGGAACCAGTTCCTCTTCAAGAGTGCTAGGCTCTCTACACCACTAGTCCACCTCTCCACCCAAACGAAATACTTACTTTAACAACTAAACTCTAGTCCCACTCTTACTGCCCATGAATTTCCTATCTAAGCCAAATCATTCCTAATCACTCCTGTGAGGCATGTGTCATTACAGTGTTTAAAAAGCTATCCAATACAGATAGTCTGACATCATTTTTTCACTTTATAATTCCATACTTCTGATTTTAATCTTTTCCCAGACTATAGATATGGTCTAAGAAACTCTTGTAATGCTGGGCAGGAAACCACAGCAACTAGCAAGCCATATACTCATGAGGATCAATTACACAGTGTATAGCTAATAAACTTTTTCGCAGGTTATATTTATTCAATGCATTTTTCATATTTATTCAATACATTTCCAATTTGCTATATATTTTGTTGTTGGGTTTTTGTTTGCCTTTTCCAGACCAGGTTTCTCTGTGTAACAGCCCTACCTGGCCTGGAACATGATTTATAGGCCAGGCTGGCCATGAACTGACAGCAATGAGATCCTCTTACCTCTGCTCCTGGTGCTGGGATTAAAGGCATGCCATGCACTACCATTCCCAGCTGAGTTTTTAGGGGGGCGGGAGTTGTTTATTTGGTCGGTGGGTTTTTCCTGTGTGGAGGAGGATATATTTATTTTGTGTGGAGGTGGGTGTGTTTTAAGGTGTCAGAAAACAATTTGGGGGAATTTCTTCTATCATGTGAGTTCCAGAAATCAAAAGCAAGTTATCAGATTTAACATCAAGTACCTTATCCAGCTGAGCTGTCTTCAAGCCCTAACATTTCTTCTTTAAATGATGGGCAATACAAATTTCTCTTAAAGTTCCCATAATGGGAGAGCAGAACAGTAAGCTAAAACTATATTTGCCAATTCATACTATTCCAGAAACATCATCAAATAAAGATTCAAAATCAAAGGAGCTAAAGCAATGGCTCTCAATCTTCCTAATGTTGCAAACACTTTACTACAGTTCCTCATGTTGTGGTGATCCCCCAACCATACAATTATTTCACTGATACTTTATAACTGTAAATTTGCTGCGGCTGTGAATCAGAATATGAATATCTGCTAGGCAGGATATATGAAATGCGACCCCCAAGGAGTCAAAACACACAGGTTGAGAACCACTGAGCTAGAGAGAGATAGCTCAGTGGTTGAGAGCTCTGGCTGCTTCTCCCAAAAACCAGGGTTCAAGATTCCCAGTACCCACATGATAGCTCACTTACAGCTCACAAGTGTCTCTAATTCCAGTTTCATGTGATCCAATGCATTATTCTAACCCCTACAGACACTGCAAGTTAAGTTGTGCTCATACATGCAGGCAAAAATACCCATTCACATAAAATAAAATAAAAATTTTCAAAAGTTTCACAATCACCCAGGTACCAACTCAATATTCTTCACTACTCCCAAGACTCAAAGATTTTAATTTGAATATCATTAACATTCTCTCAGATCAATAACAATACTCAGTATTTTGTATCTGAAATGAGAAGTTCAGATTTTAAATAATGGAGATTTTTATGGGCTGAACATGCCATATGAAAAAAAAAAAGTTAAAAGCTGGAAGTGGGAGGTAAGTGCTAGAAAAATGGCAAGAACACTTGCTGCTCTTCCAGAGGAATAGAATTTGGCTTTCAACACTCAGGTCAGGCAGCTCATAACCACCTTTACCTCCAACTTTAACAGGAGATTAGATACCCTCTTGTGGCTTCCAGAGCACTAGAACACAAATTTATATACACACATGCACATAAACAAATAAACAAGTAGAATGTTTTAATGGAGCTGGCAAGATGTTCATCAAGTTGTAACTGTTGCCACCAATCCCTGAAACCTGACTTCAATCTTTAGAACCCACATGGTAGGAGAGAACTACCCTGTAACCAAGTTGCTCCACGGCATGCATAAGTACACACATACACACACATACACACACATACACAAAATAGATTTAATTTTTAAAGTGGTTTAATTTTTTTAAACTTTTTTAAAACTCAAAATTTAAGCTAAGCTTGTACATAGTGCAGACATGCCTGCAGGTAAATTGTCCATACATATAAAATAAAATAATCATAAAATAAATGTAAAGGACAGAGCAGGCTGGAGAGTTAGCTCTTGGGAGGACCTAGATTTGATTCCCAGCACTCTATAGTGACCTACAATTGTCAGTAACTCAAATTTCAGGGGATCAGACACGTCTTCTGATCTGATCTCTGCAGACACCAAGCATGCATGCAATGCATATACATGCACTCCAGAAAAACATTCATACATATAATTTTTTTTAAAAAAGAAAAAGAAAGGCCAGGCAGTGGTGGCACATGCCTTTAATTCCAACACTTGGGAGGCAGATGCAGAAGGATTTCTGAGTTCTAGGCCAGCCTGGTCTACAGAGTGAGTTCCAGGACACCTAGGGCTACACAGAAAAATCCTGTCTTGAAAAAAAAGCAGAAAAAAAAAAAAAAAAGAAAGATCATGGGACTATTTAGGTTATAGTCTGACCAAATAATAGAAAATTACATTGAGACTATAAAAGGTATGATTTAATTGGCAACTGATGAAGAAAGGTGCGGATATTCTTTCCTCTTTATTTTGTCAGCAGTCCTATTATGTAGTCCAGGCGAGCCTTCAACTCACGATTCCCTATTTTTCTATTGTTGGGATGACAGGCATACACCACAACATCCAGCCTTAATCTGTACCTTATAAACATAATTAGGAGTCATGTAGAACAGTACATTTTAGGCTACTTTGGGTTACAAGAGACCCTGTCCAGGTGGGTAGGTGGATGGATGGATGGATGGATGGATGGATAGATGGAATGATATAGATAAGATAGCTTTGGAGATAATTCAGTGGATAAGAATAACTGATGTTGGGCTGGGAAGATGGCTCAGAGGTTAAGAGCACTGACTGCTCTTCCGAAGGTCCTGAGTTCAAATCCCAGCAACCACATGGTGGCTCACAACCGTCTGTATAGCTCCAGTGTACTCATATATATAAAATAAATAAATAAATCTTAAAAAAAAAAACAACTGATGTGTAAGCATGAGGATCTAAATTGAAATACCCAGGCATGGCCACACAGGCTTCTAACCTCAGCATGGTAGAGCTGAGACAAGCAAATATTGGGAGCTCCCTGGCCAGCCAAAACCTCAAGCTTCAGGTTCAGTCTCAAGTTAAATTTAGAATGGATTTGGGCATGAGAGATGGCTCAGCGGTTAAGGGCACTGACTGGTCTTCTAAAGGACCTGAGTTCAAATCCCAGCAACCACATGATGGCTCACAACCATCTGTAATGAGATATGATGCCCTCTTCTGGTGTGTCTGAAAACAGCTACAGTGTATTTATATATAATAAATAAATAAACCTTTAAAAAAAAAAAAAAAGAGTGCAAGTGTAGCCTTTAATCCCAGCACTTGGGAGGCAGGAGGATTTCTGAGTTCGAGGCCAACCTGGTCTACAGAGTGAGTTCCAGGACAGCTTAAAACCCTGTCTTAAAAATACAAAAAAACAAAAAACAAATGAAGAGTACAAGTGCAGCTATTACAGAAATCAGTATAGAGATTCATGAAAAAACTAAAAATAGATATGACCCATATATACCATTCCCAGGCATATACATAACCAAAGGGCTTTATATCCTACCACAGAGATACCTGCACACCAATTTGTTTTTCTTCTTTTTTCAAACAAGGTCTAAGTACTTAGCCCTGGCTGTCCTGGAATTCGATATATAGACCAGTCTGGCCTCAAATATAGAGATCCACCTACCTCTGCCTCCTGAGTGCTATGATTAAAGGTATGCACCATACCTAGCCCAATCCACATATATTGTTGTTCTTTTTTCCACAAGAAAATGGAATTAATCTACCCATCCATCAACAAATAAATGGATAATAAAAATGTGGTTTCACACACAAATTTAGTCAACCATAAAGAAAAATTAAATATGCAAAAAATGGATATGGGCTGAAGAGATGGCTAAGTGGTTAAAAGCGCTTGTTGCTCTTGAAAGGACCTGAATTCTCTTGGTTTCCCAGCTGCAACATGGTGGTTCATAAGTATGTATAACTCCAATGCCTTCTCCTGATCTCTAAGGGTACCAGGCATGCACTCAGAACACATATATATATATTATGTAGGCAAAAATATATATATTATTATTTACTATAAAGTAAAATAAATACATTTTAAAAAGAAAAGAAGGGCTGGAGAGATGGCTCAGTAGTTAAGAGCACTGGCTGCTCTTCCAGAGATCATGAGTGCACTTCCACATGGTGGCTTCACAGCCATCTATAAGGGAACCTGATGTCCTCTTCTGCCTGCGGATGTATACGTAGCATAGTGCTCATACACAGAAAAGAGAAAAGAATAGAAAAAGAATCGATATGGAAATTATATTAAGTGAGATAACCCTGACACAGAAGGACATAAACCACATGTTCGCTCCTATAAATGGATCTAGCTTTTACTTTATGTATGTGTGCTTCTATGTGTGCCTGCATACATGTTTACATATAGATTTATATGTGGGTACAGTTCATGAAATTACAAAGGAAAATCAAAAAGAAATGTTTTGAAGATGAGGTAAAAGCAAGAGAAAGTGGAAAAGAAATCAACAAAAACTAATTATGAACAAAAAATGCAATGATGAAACATATTACTTTGTAGGTTAAATTTTAAAAATGAGGGGCTAGGGGGCTGGTGAGATGGCTCAGCAGGTAAGAGCTCTTCCGAAGGTCCTGAGTTTGGATCCCAGCAACCACATGGTGGCTTCACAACCACCCATAATGAGATCTGACGCCCTCTTCTGGTGCGTCTGAAGACAGCTACAGTGAATTATGGCAGAGCAAGTAGGGCCAGAGCGAGTGGGGCCGGAGCAAGCAGGCCGTCCTGAGTTCAATTCCCAGCAGCCACACACGATGGCTCACAGCTATCTGTACAGCTACAGTGTACTCACCCATAAAATAAATAAAATAAATCTTTAAAAAAAAAAAAAATGAGGGGCCAGAAAGATGGCAAAATAGTTAAGAGCACTACCTGCTCTCTTCCAGAGAATGTAATTTGATTCCCAGTACATACATGACAGCTTACAATCATCTATCTATAACTCCGGTTACAAAGGATCCCATACCTTCTTTGTGCCTTGGGCATTGCACACACACATGGTACAGACATAAATGCAGACAAAATGCCCATTACATAGAAGAAAATTTTAAAAAAGGAAAAGCCAAAGAACCAAATATATGTGTAATAAAACTAGCTAAATCTTACACTACATAAACTTTGTTCTCAATACAACTGTCCTTGTAAAAGAAAAAGCTATTCTAGAGTCACAGCAATAGGGCTGGAGAGATGGCTCAGTGGTTAGGAACACTAATTGTTCTTCCAGAGGTCCTGAGTTCAATTCCCAGCAACCACATGGTGGCTCACAACCATGTTGTAAAGTGATCAGATGCCCTCTTCTGGTCTGTCTGAATACAGCTACAATGTACTTATATACATAAAATAAATATTTCTTATAAAAAAAAAAGTAACCAGTAACAAATATTTTGAGTTTGGATATTTCCCCTACCTCCACCATTTTTAATTTTATTGTTTTGCCTTACCAAAGACAACTTAAAAATAATGTAATTCTGGAGTCGGGCAGTGGTGGCGCACGTCTTTAATCCCAGCACTTGGGAGGCAGAAGTAGGCGGATTTCTGAGTTCGAGGACAGCCTAGTCTACAGAGTGAGTACCAGGACAGCCAGGGCTATACAGAGAAACCCTGTCTTGAAAAACAAAACAAAAAAAAAGTAAAATAATGTAATTCTGGGCCTTATTTAGCACAGAACATAAAAACTGCCTAAGAGGGGTAAATCAGAAAATTCAATATAAAAAATGCAGGGCTGATGAGATAGCTCTATGGATAAAGGTACCTGTAGCCAAGCCTGGTAACTAGTTGAATTCCCAGGACACACAACCCCTGGCTGCTCACTTGTGCCACAGCTCATCCATACGCACATGTGCACACGTATACACACACGTGTGTACACATGTACACCCATGTGCAATAAGTAGATGTAATAAATATTTAAAACCAAAACTATAAGTACCCAGTATTTTAAAAGTGACTAAAAGAACAAATGAGTTGTTTTGTTTTGTTTTTGCCAAAATAACATTTTGATAATATTCAGTACAGGAGAAGACATACAAGTATCACAGTAAGGAAAAAAACAACAATCAGCATCTTTTCAGAAAAGCATATATATATATCACCAGCAGAGTTCTTGGCTGACATATACAAGGCTGAGTTTTATTCTGTACTGCAAAGGAAAAAAAAAAAGACTAGAAAATATAATTTGTAAAGACTCATTTTTATATTTGTGTGTGTGTGTGTGTGTGTGTGTGTGTTTTCTCACAAGTATCTTCACACCCCATGAGGCAACTGGATGCCATTACAGATGATTTTAAATCACCCTGTGCTAGGACTTGAACTCAGAACCCCTGAAGAAAGAAACCAATGTTCTTAACTCCTGAGCCATCTTTCCAGCCCTGAAAATATAATTTTCCAACACACTAATCATAAATCTAGGTAACCATACATCTTGAAATATTTACTAGGATTTACAAACAGGCGGTGGTGTTACACACCTTTTATTCCAGCACTTGGGAGGCAGAGGCAGGCAGATCTCTCTGAGTTTGAGGCTACAGAGTTAAGTTCCAAGACAGCCAGCTACACAGAGAAACAGGTCTCATACACCTACACCAGCTATACCACCTACACCACCTGCACCACCTACACCAGCTACACCACCTGCACCAGCTACACCACCTGCACCAGCTACACCACCTACACCACCTATACCAGCTACACCACCTATACCAGCTATATTAGCTACACTAACTACACCACCTGCGTCTGCATCACCACCACCGGCACCACCACCGGCCTGCACTACCTACACCCCTGGCACCACCTACATCAGGTACACCACCTGCACCAGCTATACCACTTACACCACCTACAACACCCACACCACCACCACTCCTAGCTTTCTCTTTCTGAACAAATGCTGATAAAACCAGACCTAGCAATTCATGCCTATAAATCCCAGCACCCAGAATCAGGGAAGCTGCCATGGAAATTTGAAGCTGCTTAAGGTAGCTAATACCAGTCTCTATACAAAAATAATATAAAACACACAGTAATTTAGAGTTTTCCACATTTAAAAAAACCTTAAACTTATAAATATACACATATAACTTCTTTGAAAGATGATAGTCACACTGGGCAGTAGTGACACACGCCTATAATCCCAGCACTTGGGAGACAGAGGCAGGCAGATTTCTGAGTTCAAGGCCAGCCTGATCTACAGAGTGAGTTCCAGGACAGCCAGGGCTACACAGAGAAACCCTGTCTCGAAAAGTAGATAGATAGATAGATAGATAGATAGATAGATAGATAGATAGATAGATGGATGGATGGATGTGTAGAAACCCTGTCTCGAAAAGTAGATAGACAGATAGATAGATAGATAGATAGATAAATTTTTAAAAGAAAACATCTGTAGCTATTTTAAACCATATAAAATTTTATTAGCAGAGTATGCTATCATTGTAGCACTAGAAAACTGAAGCAGGAGGACATCTGTGAGATCACGCAGGGATAATGAATTCTGGTCAAGTCTAAATAAAAGTTAATCTCTGTCTCTCTGTCTCTCTCTGCCCCCCCCATCCCTCCCTTCCCCCTACTCTTGGGGGGGGGGCGGTTCAAGACAGGATTTCTCTGTGTAGCCCTGGCTGTCCTGGAACTTACTCTGTAGATCAGGTTGGCCTCGAACTCAGAAATCCACCTGACTCTGCCTCCCAAGTGCTGGGACTAAAGGCGTGCGCCATCACCGCCTGGCAACCTATGTCTCTCTTAGGCAAACTCAAGTGTGCGTGTGCATGTCTGTGTCTCTGTGTGTGTGTGTGTGTGTGTGTGTGTGTGTGTGTGTGTGTGTAGAGATGGCTCAGCAGTTAAGAGCACTGACTTCTCTTCCAGAGGTCCTGAGTTCAATTTCCAGCAACCACTCGGTGGCTCAGAAACATCTGTAATGGGATCCAATGCCCTCTTCTGGTGTGTCTGAAGGTCTGAAGAGAGTGACAATGTACTCACATAAATAAAATAAATTAATTTAAAAAAAAAAAAAAAAAAAACATGAACCAGGCAGTGGTGACGCACGCCTTTAGTCCCAGCACTTGGGAGGCAGAGGCAGGCGGATTTCTGAGTTCGAGGCCAGCCTGGTCTACAGAGTGAGTTCCAGGACAGCCAGGGCTACACAGAGAAACCCTGTCTCGGAAACCCCCCCCCCAAAAAAAGATGATTTGCAGGAGCTTGTGTTCTCTATTTACCAAGTAGGTTTCACAGATCAGATTCAGAGAGGCAGGCATAGCAGCAAATACTTTTCTGGCTGAGCCATCTTACTGGGCCCCAATAATATTGCTTTGAGGAACTTTTTTTGGGTTAGATGAGGGCAAATACCTTTAACCCCAGCACTCGGGAGACAGAGACAACCAAGTATGATCTACAGAGCCAGTTCCAGAATAGCCAAGGCTACACTGACAACCAGGAATCAAAATAGGTAGGTAGACAGACAGACAGGCAGGCAAGTAGGTCATCTTTGGGAGCTTGAGAGATGGTTCAGCTATTAAGAGCACTGTCTGTTCTTCTGGATATCCTGAGTTCAATTCCCAGTACCCACATAATATACATAGCTCACAACTGTCTATAACTGTAGCCCTTTGGGATAAGGTGCCCTTTTCTGGTGTTCAGGAGTACATACAGACCAAACACCTATGTGTATGTGTGTGTATGTATGTGTGTATCTCATATGTATATATAGCGTGGATTTTTTTTTAAGGTTTTCTTTTTTAATGTATGAGTGTTTTAATATATGAGGTCTGCATGTAGGTATACATGCCACATGTGTGCCTGGCACCTCCAGAAGTCCAAGGAGGACATCAGATCCCCTATAACTAGAGCTAAAGATGTTTGTGAGCCCCCATGTAGGTGCTGGAAATCAAACTCAGGCCCTCTGCAATGGGAACAAACATCCTAACAACTGAGCCATCCCTCTAATCCCTCCAATACCATCATTTTTAAAACACATACACAAAAATGTTTCTATGTGGTGTGATGGCACACACCTTTAATCCCAGCAACCTGGAAGGCATGGGCAAGTGGATCTCTGTGAGTGTGGCCAATCCAGTCTACAAGAGAGTTCCAGAACAGCCAGAGCTATGTAGTGAGAATCTATTTACAAAACACCAATAAAAAAAGGCACTAATCGCCAGGCAGTGGTGGTGCATGCCTTTAATCCCAGCACTTGGGAGGCAGAGGCAAGTAGATTTCTGAGTTCGAGGCCAGCCTAGTCTACAAAGTGAGTTCCAGGACAGCCAGGGCTATACAGAGAAACCCTGTCTCCGGAAAAAAAAAAAAGTAGTAATCAGTGTTCATCACAGAGACAATGCTGGTATTTTCCTATATTAATATACAATATATTTTATAGTGCTTCATCATTTGCTGTTCAAATTACAGCTGATCATGGTAGCTCATGACTGTAATCTATACCATGGGAGGCTAAAGCATAACTGTTTGAGGATAGCCTGGGATGGCTACAGAATGAGACCTAAGGTCAAAATACCAATAAACAATATCTGGCTGGAAACTGTGAATAATTTTTTCTGATAGCCAGTGTTCCAAATATTAGTTGGTGAAGGAATTTTTTTGTTTTGTTTTGTTTTGTTTAAGATGTACTCATTTGCTAGGCAGTGGTGGCGCATGCCTTTAACCCCAGTGCTTGGGAGGCAGACACAGACGATTTCTGAGTTCGAGGCCAGCCTGGTCTACAGAGTGAGTTCCAGGACAGCCGGGACAGAGAAACCTTGTCCTGAAAAACCAAAAAAAAAAAAAAAAATCCGTAATTGGGGACTGGAAAGATGGCTCAATGGATAAGAGCACTGACCGCTCTTCTAGCTGCTCTGAGTTCAATTCCCAGCAACCACATGGTGGCTTACAACCATCTGTAATGGGATCTAACGCCCTCTTCTGGTGTGTCTGAAGACAGCTGCAGTGTACTCACATACATAAATAAAATCTTTTTAGAAAATCCATAATCAAGACTGAGAGCCATGTATAACATAAGCACTTGGTAGTATAAGACAGGAATATTACAAGTTCCAGGTCAGCCTAGACTAAAAAGCAAGATACTGTCACTCCCACACCCTGGCCTCCTCCACATATAAAAGCCACAGTCGTGCAGGGCAGTGGTAGCGCACACCTTTAATGCCAGCACTTGGGAGGCAGAGGCAGGTGGATTTCTGAGTTGGAGGCCAGCCTGAGTGAGCTCCATGACAGCCAGGGATACACAGAGAAACCTTCTCTCAAAGGAAAAAAAAAAAAAGCCACAGTAGTTCATGAATGTAAGTCCAACTCTTGAGAGCCTGAGGCAAAAAGACCAGGAAGGAGTTCCCTTAAACTGTCAAAAAACAAATTGGGGTAGATACCCAAAAGTTTAGTCCTTATTTTAGGATCCTTAGCCTGATTCTAGACTTTTTGGGGGTTTTTTTTGTTGTTGTTTTTTGGTTTTTGGAGACAAGGTTTCTCTGAGTAGCCCTGGCTGTCCTGGAACTTACTCTGTAGAGCAGGCTGGCCTCACACTCAGAAATCTGCCTGCCTCTGCCTCCCAAGTGCTGGAATTAAAGGCATGTGCCACCACCCAGCTAACACTCTTACTTTTTATTTCCAGATGGTGTCTCACTAGCCCAGGCTGGCCTTGAACTCATCTTGTAGCCCAGAGAGATTCCTGACCTTGTGATCCCCCTGCCTCAGCTTCCTGAGTAACTAGGATTACAAACAAGCCTGTACCACCAGGCCAGGCTAATTCAACAAGTTTTAGTCAAAGTTCAGCCATCATGCTCATCCATCTTGTGCACTGGTAAACATGACCACAGTGAAGTATAATCTGTCTTGTTCTCAGAGAAGTCAGTATCATACTTGGGGTACAAAAATAACACAATGAAAATATTGTTTTGAAACAAGATCTCATTACATATGAAAACATTTAAGACAACTATAATGGTTTAAAAAAAAAAAAGTATCTCTTGAGATGACTGAAAGCTTATCTTCCAATGATCCTTAAAAAAGAGCCACTAAGGGGCTGAGTACCTTTGGGAACCACTGATTCACACAGTTTCAAGAGAATCTTAAATAGTACCTTTTTATTACTAACTTACATGCATGTGTGTAAGAATGTGTGGACCCTGGAATAAACTCACTCCAGTCCACAGGCTTACAGAATAAAGCACCTTTACCCCTGAGCGATCTCACCAACCCTTAAAAAGAAAATCTACCAGGCCTGGTGAGATGGCTCATCGAGTAAGAGCACTGACTTTTCTTCTGAAGGTCCTGAGTTCAAATCCCAGCAACCACATGGGTGGCTCACAA